>CAWUFW010000394.1:3377500-3662500 GCA_963921515.1 Calotriton arnoldi
TCGAAAGGACCGTCCTCTGGGTTGGTACTGCCAATTTTGCTGCTGTTGTCCCTGTTGGCTTTGGCCCTGGTTGTTCCCCTGGTATCCTTGCTGGGGGGACTGGTGTGAAGTGGTGGGTGCATTGCCCCCTCTACCATTGGGCTGCCTTGAGGGGTTTCCTCTTCTCATCCCCCTGAACTGCAGTGCTCCCATGGACCTCGCAGTTTCGTTGTCCTTTTAGTTGCGTCAACTTGTCGTCGACCGGTGCTCCAAACAGTTTCTCCCCGTCGAAAGGTGTGTTAAGGATGTTACTCTGTACCTCCGGCTTGAAGCCCGAGATCCTGAGCCATGCGTGTCTCCTTTCAGTCACCCCTATCATCATTTGCCTGCTGGAGTTCTCTGCTGCGTCCAAGGCTGACTTTAGGCAAGTGTTCGCGATAGCCTTGCCCTCGTCCGCTAGGTAATTAGCCCTTTGTTGGTATTCTTCTGGCAGGTGTGTAATGAGCTGGCTCATTTCATCCCAATGCTGGTATGCATGCCTGCTGATGAGGGCGTTGGAGTTGGCGATGCGCCAGTGTATGGCTGCGTTCCTCTCCACCTTTCGTCCTGTGAGGTCTATTCGCTTGCTCTCCTTGTCTGGAGGTGGGCCTGTGTTGGTGGGCACACCGGCCCTTTTCCTGGCCGTTGCTGCGATAATGGAGTCTGCTGGCACTGACCCTTGGATGTACGCCGGGTCTTTTGTGGAATGCTTATATTCCTTTTCGCTTCTAGGTGTAACCGCCTTGCAGACTGCAGGTTCTCTGAAGGCCTCCCTTCCCTGGTCCAGGACGCCGGGCAACATGGGTAGGAATTGGCTCTTTGTTTGTTGAGGGAGCAGGGTTTCGAAGAGGAAACCTGCTTTTGTCTTTTCCTCCTGCATTTCGACCCCATATGTCTTTGCAGCCTTCTGGACGACTCCATTGTAGACTCCGATGTCGTCTGGCGGCGAAGGCCTCGAGGGGTAAGAGTCTACCCCTCTTCTGGTGACTCTGCGTCGAGGTCTTGCCAGTCCAAGTCTTGTGCCTCCGAGGGCTCTGAGTCCCGGTAAGACTGCATCTCTTCTTCGCCTTCGGCTTCGAAGTCTTAGTCTTCTTCGTCCTGGTCTTCGAGCGGTTCGGGTGTTTTCGGGGCTCGATGTATTCGGCGTCGAACTCCTCGAGTGCCTCGTGCGCTGGCTTCGATGGAATAGCGTATTGCTTCATCTTCTCGTCGAAGTCTTTTTACGTTGCAGGATGCTCGCCATCTCTGCCTCGAGCCTTCTCTTCTTTTTCGCCATCTCGTGGGCCTTTTCGGCGTCGAGTGGTGCAGCGCCTCTCTTTGTGGTCGCGGTCGTCGAAGATGACGCCGGGCCTTCCTTTCTCGGTGTCGAGGCTTCCTTTTCGGAGGTGACCTTCGACGCCTTTGTTTTTTCGGAGGCTTTCGCCGATTGGGAGTCCTTTTCGAAGGATCCGCTCGGTTGCTTGTCCTTGGATGCTGTTGCTTTCGTCGAGGGTTTCGGCGGCAACGCTCCCTTTGAGGACTTTTCTACACTTCTAAGAGTGTCGCTCGGGGTTCTGGCTTCACTCTTTCGAGCGTCGCTTGGGTGCCTTGGGGTCGACGACTCCCTTACCTCCTTCGACGTTTTCTTATGGACCTCGACGACAGAGCAGTCCTCCGGTCCCTCTGCGATGTTGTCTTCCTCTCCGCTCGAGAGGCCCAGGTCTCGGAGCGATGGTGCTGGTCCCTGGCCCTGCATGTTGTAGTTCGCCCTTCTCTGTCTCTCTCTTACTCGGAGGGTCTTCGGGGTGAACGCCGAACACGCGTTGCAGTCTTCACTGGTGTGTTCGAGCGGCAAGCAGAGGTTACAGACTGGGTGCTGGTCCTTCTGTGCGTACTTGTGGTGACAGTTCTGGTAAAACTTAAACGGTGTCTTGTCCATAACCGCTCTCAGGGAGCCCCCTGTGAGCGCATTCTCTGTAGGCGTCGAGATTTCGGTCGTGGACCTTCTACCTCGTCGTCCTTCTTGTTGTCTCCGGTTTACTTGTGTCGTCGTCCGGTGTCTCGGGAAACAAATCCTCTATGGTGATATTCGACTTTGAGATTCCTCGTCCAAAGTTTCTGGAACTTCTCTGGAACGATCCAGACCCCAACGCGGGAAAAAAAATCTGAAGATGGCTACCAAGGGAGGGAGCTTCCGCAGGAAGCGCGACCACGTCACCGAAGACACCAAATGGTGGGGCGTCGCCGCCCACCTGGGCCAACAAAAAAAACAAAAAAAAAAAACAAAGAAAAGACTACGAATCCGGACCCAACCACGAGATGGCGGAATAATGCACAGCATAGTGAATCCAGAAAGATTCACGCTGCAAAATCTGCACATGCAGACTGCAAAGTCTGAGATAGGGGAACACCATCTTGTGCAGCACACAATGTGGACCCCGGCACTCACCAGTTAAGCTACACACAAATCACGAGTTAAACTGACAGTTCATACTGGTTCCAGAAAGGATGTACAGCAAGAGACCTTAAAAGAAAAGTCTCCTGTTGGAGGTAACTCCACTCCTAAATGACCATCGTAACTGTAAAGCCGTTTCATTGTCTTTATTTGCTGGAGTGCTTCGTACATGGCGGTCCTGAAGAAAGCCTCCCCTGTGAACAGCAGGTTTATGACAGATGTATGCACTTTGGACTTGAAGCCGGAGATCCTCAGCCATGCGTGCCTCCTCAGTGTGGTGCCCATGCAAATCTGTCTGCTGGCAGTATGCACCGCATCCAGAAACAGAATTGAGGCAGGAATTGGCAATGATCTTGCCCTCCTGGATGACGGGGAAACAGTTGGAACACTGTGGCCTCACCCACGCATTTCCGTGGTTAAGGCAGTGCGCGGTCTAGTTGCTGGCTGGTGGAAGCAGGAAGCAGCCAAGCAGCAAAACAGCAGGAAGCAGCAGGAAGGATCGGGAAAGAACGCGATGCGGTGAGGTAAGTGGGATGGGGCCGGGTTTTGGGGGTGTAGTTTGTATAGTTGGGGGAGGGGGCTCAGGGTAGTTTTCAGGGCTGGGGGTTCGGGGTAGTTTTCAGGGCTGGGGGGGGTTTGGGGTAGTTTTCAGGGCTGGGGGTAGTTTTACGGGCTAGGGTGAGGGGGTTGTTTTTTAGGAGGGATGGGGTAGTTCTAGGTGTCAGGGGGGTAGCTTGGGGATCTGTTTTAGGCTCAGGGCAGGGTGCAGGGATCGTAATACTTTTTAGGACTTAGGGAGGGCAGGGTAGTTTTTAGGGCTCAGGGCAGAGGGTCGAGGTAGTTTTTAGGGCTGGAGGCAGGGAAGTTTCTAGAGCTCGGTGGGGACGGGGTTAGTTTTCAGAAGGGAGGGGGGTAGTTTAAGAACTCAGGGCGGGGGAAGGGGTCGGGGGGTTAAGACTTACCTGTCAAGTCTTAACCACGGACATGTCTTTACCATGCAGGCCTTAACAATGCATAATTTGTTGTAAAGGCATGCGTAATAAAGGCATATTCGTGGTTCAGATTTGCATTGTTGAGAATGCGTGGAACCGGCATGATGGAGCACGATTTTTGTAAATAAAATCTGCTAAAAAAAAATCCACCCATATGTGTGTTTTAAAATAAATTACTAACGTTGGTGAAAAACAAAATACTAAATTTAAAACTATTAGAAGATGCGATAGAAGAATGTGCAAAATGTGCAAGGTTTTGTAAGCAGAAATAATATAAATAGTGAACTCAGTATAAAGAAAAAGATTAATAATTAATGAATGAGAAGAAATAATTATTATCCTGTCTAATTGAAATGTTTTTATGTTTTCTGAAACTGCAGGATTAAACAACTGCAGAAACGAGAAAGAGCTTATTTCTTCGTGAAAGTTATGTAGGCCTTAGGAATTATTATTCTCCCTTTTGTTAAAATAATGTAGGCCTCAGCAAACGTTTGTTAGGGGATGTGCTACCGTGCTCCTGTGTTTTCTGCCCTTTAAGAATAAGTAACTAATACTTCCTTAGAATGTAGAAAACTGTATAGTTCTTTCCTGTCTAGGCGAGGGTTGTAGGAAGCTTAGAAAGATACAGTTGCAAAACTCTGTATAATTCAATCTGTAGCTTTTCCTCTTCCTCTCTAGGAAGTTGTATAACTTTTAGACAAAAGATGTTTAGAGAAATTTGTAAAGACACTGTCATGAGATTTACCTCCCTGTAGTTATTGACCAATAGAAAGGCTTGTAGAGGGATAGGAGAGAAACTTTTTAGTTGAAACAAAGTAACAACATTACTATAAAATGTTTGGTGAGAAAATGATCGTCGGTTTGTTCACAACCTTGGTGACCTGTCCTGCGTTCGTGGTATGCTGCATGCTGTGCTGATTCTTGAATACTCTGACTGGTGAATTCAACTGAAACCTGAGAAAAACTTTCCTAGAGACTTTGCACATCATCGGCTGATGGTGCTGCCCATGCTATATCCTAACGGCTGTGGGGTTAGCTTTCCCAACTAATTGCACGCTGTGCATTAGTTTCCTCATCTTGGTGAGAGAACTGTTTACTGAATGTTTTCTTTCTCTCCCTCCTCTATACTTGATTTGTTTGTGAATCTGAGTAATTTATTTTGTAATGTTTGCGGTGATTTAATCTGTAACTGAAAACTAAAAATGATGATTTATAGTTTGTACTTGTGATTGACCATTCGTATTTCTGAAATAACAAAAGGAAATAATAGAAAGAATAGTGTGTCTTTATTTCAGGTGTTATGGTTATTTCTGATAAATATATGATGAATATTGTTATATAGCTGTTTCTTCATTGCAGGTCCTCATGAGGGAATAGCTCTCCAATTTTCATTACTTAGTCCCTTTTAGCTCTACCAAAGATCCGTCGGAGGACCTTTGATATTGTTACAAGGAATGATAATGACTTATGGGCCCGTCATTAGAGTTACGTTTCCACTAGTATTGTAAAGGTTGGTGTGGGACATATGGTAATACAAAACCCCCACCGCTTCCGCTGCATCAGTTTTTGGTAGTTGCATCGGATGGTTTGTTTAGACTAAAATACTAGGTGATGAAAAAAGGAGATTTTTGGACTGGACAAAATTTATGGTTTAAAGTTATATGTTGAGTTAGTCTTTATGTCACGTTGAGGTTTGTTGAATCTCAATGGAAAGAAGTTAGCGGGTTCGACGTAGGCCCATGATCCCGGGATAAGCCTAAGGGCTGTCTTAGTGTGGCATACACTAAGCTTTATGTGTGTTGTCTGCTGTTGATGCAGTACTAGGCGGTCGAACTGAAAGTAACTGCACAGGGAACTTTATTGAATGAAGTAGTGGAGGTTTATTTGGGTCACTTCAGAGGCGCAACTGGGGAAGTCCCGAGAATTATCCACTTGTAAGAGAGCATAATCGCCCTGGTCGAGATTGTGCTGGAGTGTAGATTTTCTTAGAATACATGAAAATACTTTCGTATTTCTTTTAGTGGAGCAGACAAGCTGTGTTTATGTAGTTCTTTATTGTTTAAGACTTAAAAAAACATTGACGCTGCTTTTGTAAAGGGAGGGTCAGTGGAAGGAGTAATACTGACGCAACAAAGAGCCGCGCTGGTATTGGACAGTGGCGAGTACATGTCACCAAAAGTGCCGCGCTGCTATAGGTTAGTTAGTGTGAGCCACGCTGAGAATGGACAGCGCAAGATAACTGATTGGAAGCAGAGAAATATAACACGGAAGGGAGTTTGTAGATTTATTTACTAATACGAACTTTACAGAGCTACAAGAGAGAACATGAAGATAATTAAATTGCTGAAAACATTGTTTAGTAAAGATCAGCCAATACAAATCAGAGAAGGAATACCAATGCCTCCTGAAGGAACGCCTGCAGCATTTATGGCGTTAGAAAGGGGTTATCATACTTGTACATGGCTAGAAAATTGGCTGAAGTATACAGAAAATGATGGTAATTTGGCTTTTCCAGAAAATGGTACCTTTAATACAAAAATTGTAGAAACTTTGAGAAGACGAATTAATAATTTGAGTCCAAATCCAAGACCTATGCAGTACGAAGCTCTGGAAGACTAGGATTACGAAGCATACAAGAGAGAGAGAGATAGATATCAGAATAGGTATAAGAATACGGTGAGTAGATATTCTGAAGCAAAATGGGATGCTCGTAAGAAAATGTGGAGATGTTGTTGAAGGTACTAAAATGTTCCCAGTTAGAGAAGTCGAAGTGAGTGAAGGGGGAAAATCTAAAGAGAAAAAGAAAAATACAGAATCACAAGAGAAAAGTGTAGACTTAATGGACAATACAGATGAGATTGATGAAGATTTCCTGAATGAATTATTATTGAATAGGCTTCCACCATATCAGGAAGAGCAGATTAATACAAACACGAATGTTTCAAATGTTTCGAGTGTTTCACCAAGCGCTCCTTTAATTCAAATTCAAGAGCAGCCAATGAATAGAATGATTAGTGAGGTTTAGTGAGGTGAGACAAGTTCAATATGTAAATAGAGAAGAGTCAGTTGTTAAAATGGAAATTATGAAAAATCCGGACGTTTTGTCAGTAGTAGTGACGATTGGTCCAATAGTTCCATTATACAATGACGGACAAGGGATTACTCAAGTGCATCCTTTAACAGTTCCAGAGAGGTGTAATGAACTTCCTCATATGATTCACAGAGAAACACCTAGAAATAATGAAAGAAACAATGGAAATAGTGGTACGAATGCGAGTATAGTCACGGGACAAGAGGGACAATTGGTTGATTTTTCGGGGAAAAATTAAACACCAAAGCGAGTGGTATATCTTGATCCCAAGAGAATAATTCAAGCTGAGAGGAGAATAAATACACAAACACCTAGTAGAGCGAGAAGTGAGTCAGGTGAAGATGCACAAAGATCATTAGGTCCATCGCCAGAAGAATTAGATGAATGGATTAGAGAAATAGCTCCTGGATGTAGTAGTCAAAGTAAAGCGGATTACATAGATATGAATAGACTATAGGGAGATTTGGAAGAAATGATTCCAGGTACGATTAGCCCAGAAAGGTTGAGCAAATATCAGGAAGATGAATTATTATTTTTGTGTAAGACTATTACACGAAAAGCGAGGAGTTTACATGAGACTTTTGCTAAAGTAGCACAGATGTATGGAGTAGAGATTGAAAAGTCTAAAGCATTACAAAAGACTTATAGATTGGATCTTACTGATAAAGATTTGGAAAATCTGAATGTTTCAGGGAGACGATTGCAAATTAAAGAGCAGATTACTACTCTGAGACGTTGGGGAGAATTGGACAGATGTAAAGGAAGATGGGCTAAAAAGAAGGAAGATGAAAATGCTAAAGCAAATGCTGCATTACCGTTGTATCCTTTAAAGGATGCAGAGAAGGAGGCAGAATCAGTTGATGTTGTAATGGAATATCCAATGAGAGAAGTACCAGGAGGTGGTTTTGTTCATATACCGTGGTCAAGACAAGATATAAAAATTGCATGTATGACGCATAAAGCCATACATCACAACAACCAGAGTTACCCGAGACAGAAATTGGTGCCTTCATGTGGCAACAGAGTCTCCAGGAGCTCCAGTAACCTTCTACTGAAACCACAACGATTTGCTAAGAAGAAAACATACAACCGTTCCTTCTCGGGGATGGCGCCCAGGATTTGGAATTCACTGCCCCCAGAAACCAGACTGAATCCCTCTACTGCATCTTTCAAAAAAGAAGTGAAATCTCTTCTTATGTCTAAATGTACATGATCCATGTATATTACCTATTATTCTATTCTTGATTTGAATGAGACATTTTTATTACTCTATGATTGTTGTGTTTATATGATCCTTGCTTTGTATGAGACATATTCATATTACTCTATGCCCGTCGTGTTTCTTATATTTACCCTGTAAAGCGCTCCGATACCCGCAAGGGTCTTGTTCGCGCTATACAAAACCTTCAAAATAAAAAAATAAAATAAAAACAGCAATGGAGTATTAGCCATTATTACTGGACACATATTCAAAACAAGCATTGGCATAGCCAATAGGTCTCGCTTTTGGGACCTTATGTGTTTAGCCAGAACTTTTGGCTATGTTGTAGAGCATTGTGGCTGATGTGTGTGTCTGGTCCCCATGCACGTCCCCTCCACCCCACCTCCACAAGAGTGCGCGCAGTAGAACTCGCACAGAGTAAACAAAAGCAACGCAAAGCTTGAAGCATGCAGGCACTAAGTAGAGTTGTGCTAATCAGCGTGAGGAAAAGTTGCACAAACCAACAGAACAGAGCTGTGCGAGTCAGCGTAGGACGACCCAGTTGCCAAACGACACTGCCTGGGTACTAGGAGCAAAATTCCGATTGCCTGGCCCACGTGAAGAAGAGAAAACCAGCCAATAACCTGGAGGAAGCAGGCGAGGACTCCCAATGAGGCTGGAAGAAGCAACACTACTTGCCTGACCTGCACGTAGTACCAAGAGGCAACACAGGCAGCCGATGGCAAAAGGAGACAGCAGAAATCGGCCAATAGGCGGCAGTCAGGAAAGCTCCGCAGTGAGGAAAAAGGGCTGGAGAGGCAGAGCCGTAAGCGGGGAACAATAAAGTTAAATTTGAAAAGAAAGAGAAAAAAAAAAAAACAGTCTCAAGTGACCGCAGGACGCGTCGCGTGGACCAGACACACACAGCGTTTCCCTTGCGGGAGTGAGCAGGGGCACCATCTGTTTGCAAGATAATTACAAACAGATGGCGCCAAAGCTCGCTCCCGCAAGGGAAACGCCAAACGTGCACGCGTTGCAATAGAAAGCAATGCAAAACGTGCACGTTTTTGGCCAAAAAGCTGATCGATTCCAAAAGGTCCCCTCCTATGCAACGCATGATCGCTGCGTAGGCGAGACCTAAATAGGACTCACCCAGTTCTGGATTGTAGCCTGATATCTTCTGGTAGTTCCCTCCTTTTCGAATAGGGGGAACATTCCAAGCAGGGACAGGGGTCACCTGGGTCACTGGTTTCAAGTTTGCAAGAGGAATCAAATGCCTATAAATTTAAAAAAAAAAAGTCCCAGTTTATAAGCAAATTGAAAGTATTGCACCATAATCGTTAGAAAACATACACTAATTTAATAAATCTGATTTAACATTTTCTTAGACATAAGGTAAGTTGCATTTGTGTTACTTACATCACTACCATTCCTTACACACATTAAATCATTTTCAAATACAAACTCAATAAAATGGTTAATTAGTGAATTTACAATACTGTCTGCCATATAGCGAACATAACTTTAATTATGGCTTCAAATTAAGTAAAGGTTTGCTTGACAGTTTTTTTTTATGTCAAGTTTTTTTTAAAAATAAACTGTCGCAAAGAATGCTCTGCAAAACTTAAGTCATTAGCTAAAAAAGTGTTCCAGTCATGTGCCAATTCAGGGCACATTGCTATTAAACAGGAGTCAAATTCAGCACAAAACCGCTCTGTGGAGATATCGCGCTATACATTCCAGAAATCAGGTTTAAAAATCTTCCCCCAAAACCATAAATCAACGCAGTAATATTTGCTGTTGGTGCTGAAGTCCTCTGTGAAGCTGTGCTTCTCCCTGTAGGTTTTCCGGACAGCATTGCAATTTGCCCCCCTGGCTTCAATTATCTTTCAAGTCTACTGGAAGTGCTCCCTATACTGATTTAGTGATGCAATGGAGATGAAAGCCTTTTGCATGGTTTTGGGAAGCTGTGCCATCGCATCATAATACATATTCTGGTCAGTCGTGTGCATTTTATTCAGTGATTTGACAACATGCTAGCCCACTGGATGTATTTCCAATATTACAGTCCGAGACATCAAAGGCTCAAAACTGCAAACCTAAAAAATGTTGGAGAAGTTACTTACATTCAGTAATGCTCTTTCAGGTGGATTCTCTATCTAACCATAGATTTCTCACCTTTTAAATACTACCCAGGGGAAAGCCTTCTCCAGAAATGCTCCAGCGTACCACTAGGTGGTGCTATGCAACTCCGCGTTGGCTCTGTGCCATCATGGTAGTATCAGAGCAGAGTCGCATAGAAATACCACCACTACGCACTGATGTCCGTTTTTTAATTTTCTCTTTCCACTCCTTAGTTGCAGATCGTGTTCAATTTTTGGTATGCAGATTTCTATTTTGTCACATTTTTAGAGGTTAGAAGCCAACCACAAAAATGAATGGTGAGATAGGAGGGTTGTGAGCAATCTGGGGTTAGAGTATCCACCAGAAAAAGGTACCGAAGGTAAGTAACTTGTTTGTTATATGGATACTTCTAATCACATGTTCCTTTCCTTAGAATAGATATCAGAGCAGTACTTTCCCATGGTGGAGGGTATGAGAGGTGGGCTCAGACCAAAACGTCTTGCTGGACTGTGCAGGCAAAATGCCCTTCCCACCATACCCGGCTGTCAAGGTAGTAGTGCTTCGTGAATGTGTGCACAGACTCCCAAATGGCAGCCATCAAGGACAGGCTCCCTGCGTGCCAATGCAGTGGTAACAAAGCATCTTGACCTGACTGGCGAACGGAAGTGACTGAAACATACTGCGTATCTCGTATCAAAGGGCGTGAAAATAAAAGCTGGAATAAAGGGAGTCAATCTACGTTGGGAAGTTAAAATAGATGCATCAGACTAAGGTGAGACCCTAAGGAAGAGGGGAACTAAAGGAAGTGAGCTTAACTTATGGCACAAAATGAAGGTCCTTTTGATCATTGTTACAGCTAAAATACAAGGGACACTGCAGATACTTTAACTGTGAAAATAAATTCAACCACATTGGAGGAGCAGAGTGTGAGAAAGTGCCATCTTTCTTACATGGTATGCCCCCACTTTTTGCTGAATGGCTGATGTACTTCGACTGAGTGTGCCCTGGGCTCCTGCCAACCAGGTACCCAGGGCCTGTGTTCCTTCCCTAAAATTGCATTGATACCTACACCCAATTGACATCCCTGGCCACAGGTCAGCCCCTGGTAAATGGTACCATGGGTACCCAGGGCACTGTGACCAGGGAAGGCCCCTAAGGGCTGCAGCACTTGTTGTGCCACCCTTAGGGACCCTGCATCTTTACACACACACACACACTGCCTTTGCAGGCTGCGTGTCTTGGTGCAGAACAAAAGTGAAGAGTCGACATGGCTCACATCCCTGTGTGCCATGCCTACAAGCCACTGCCCTGGCCTAGGTCAGCCACCCCTCTAGCTGGGTGCACTATGCCAGTGGTGAGGGCATAGAGGCATGAGCCCTGTGCCCCTACAGTGCCCAAGTCCATTCTTGGGCATTGTAAGTGCAGTGCTGCCATTAAGAGTATATGGTGCTGGGAGTCTGTCATTACGAACTCCACAGCACCATAATGGCCCCACTGAAGACTAAGAAGTTTGGTATCAAACTTCTCAGCACATTAAACCCCCACTGATGCCAGTGTGGGATTTAATGTAAACGCACTCCAGAGGGCATCTTAGAGATGCCCCTGAAACCAACCCGACCTCCAGTGTCCGGACTGAGTGGCTGCCCAGGCTGCCACCACCAGACATGTTTCTGGACCCCTGGGTCGAGAGCCTCTGCTCTCAGGGGCCTGAAACAATGCACATCCTGGGACGAGGTGCCAAAGCCTCCTCCCCCAGGATGGGCAGAGGGAGCTTCAAAGGCCTGCCGCCTTTGGAGTTTCCCCAGACCATTTGCTGCTTCCAGCAAACTGGTCCCCACTGGTTCTACCCCCACTCCTGGCGGGAGAACCGGCGGGAAAACCAGAGGCAGGAAATGGGTTGTGCCCACCTCTGCCAACTCCACCCCTAAGGTGGGGGAGGCGAGGTGAAGCACAAACTCGAGTCCCCGCCATCTTGAGGATGGGGGGACCTGGCCAACCAGGGACAGGCTCCTGCCCCCTCCCACTGGAGAGGAACAGAATAGGGGTGTACCCACCCCAGGGAAGGGACCCATTGGTCCCTGCCCTTACCTACGTGTAACCACCCCTAAATTTAGTATTTAGGGGCTCCCTGAACCTTCCTTCCGGAGTTCCCAAATCCGAAAACAAGAAGAGAAGACGAAGCAAGAAGACCAGCCGTGCAGCTGCTAAAAGGAGGCGACAACAACTGACTTGGCCCCAGCCCTACCGGCCTGTCGACCTCTGAACCTGCTCCTGTGGAATCCCGGCCTCAGCAACCTCACAAACCCCGGAGGACCTGACTTCTGTGCTACAGCCTTCGACCCAGGGACTCCCACGAGCAGTGGTACTGCTCAAAAGAAAACCTACCAAAGACCCGGCCCTGGCACGGAGCCGCGAAACCTGCACACTCTGCACCCGCCGAGTCCAGCCTGTGCCTGAGTGACCAAAGACCTCGAGGACGTCCCCCGGCGATTCTGACCTGGAATCCAGTGGCCAAGGACCCTCCTCGACGACCCAGACGACGCCTGCAGCCTCAGGACAAGGGACCCCTCCAACCGCGACCAGCAGGGGGTAAGATTTCCCGACCTCAAAAGACACCCCTGCACCCGGCGCCCCACGGCCCCTGTGCCCAACTCCTGGGTGTCTACCTATCCTCCAAGACCCCAACTTACCTCCTGAAGTGTTGGTCGTCCCTGAAGAATCACCGTCCCCGAGCCTGCAGCCTTTCTTCACCTTTCACGACCTCTATTGTTTAACATTGAGCGCCCGACGGCTCAAAGCACCCTGCACCCAGCCGCCCGAGTGCCCCTGGAAGTGCAACCTCTATCCTAACCTACTTCCCTACTTGCCCTGAGCAAGTGACCAGGAGCCCAGCTCCCACAGTCGCGTGGCCTGCTTGCCAGCAGCCACCAACCCGGGGCCCCCGCCTGCCATAGGATAACATTGGGCCTTCTCACTCTGCACCCGGCCGCCCCTGTGCCGCTGAGGGTGTAAAAACTGTACTTACCTGATCCTGGGGGACCCCTGAGTCTATACCCAGAACCTTAACCCTGCCAGTCGAGTACTTACCCGAAATCCGATAACTCACTTTCCTTCCATAGGGTTCCATTGACTGGTTTTCTGCGAAATTTCTTCTAAGTGTGGAGTTCTGAAACTTTAGAATATTCACCAAAAATCAACCGAGTCACGAAAACGAAAATACTCACCTAGTATTAGAAGGGGCCTCAGTGCTGGACCCGAGTGCCCAACACTGGCCCTAAAAAGTAATCGCAACGGTACTTACCGCTAACTCACTTTTCTTTCATAGGGATCCATTGACTGGTTTTCTGTGAAATTTCTTCTAAGTGTCGATTTCTGTATTTTACAAATATTCTTTAAAAATCGTACAAACTACAAAAACGTAATTACTTACCTGTTTTAAGTAAATGTCCCAGTGCTGAACCTAGGAGTCCAGCACTGGATTACAAAAGTAACGTAAACATACTTTGCTTGCACACTGTATTTCCTTTCATAGGATAACATTGGTAATTTTACCCAGAAAAGTTTCTAAGTGTCAGCTTTTGAAATATAGTAATATTCTTCAAAAATCACTACAATAACCAAAACGCTTTTTCTTACCTGTTTACAGGAAGTGTCCCAGGACTGAATCCAGGATCCAGTCCTGTGGTTAGAAAAGTGCTCTGCAAAGTAATCAATTGTAATTAAGCATAATTTTCCATTGAGCTCAATGTTGCATTGTATTTGACCCTGTGTTGCCTCTTGCACCAACTGTGATAACCACTATCAAAAAGTCTACTGCCTATCTGTAAGGTGAATAACCAAAGTATCTCATACTGAGAAAGTATATTTTGATCCTATTGTTGGTTCTAAAATAAAACAAGCATATATTTTTTATATACAAACCATTGGCCTAGAGTTCAGTTCTTGAGTGTGTGGCTTCATTTGCTGACTGAGTGTGTACAACAAATGCTTTACACTGTCCTCTGATACTGCCTTACTGCTCGACCAAGCTACCACTTTGGAGAGTAAGGTTATATCTAACTTTAGCCTCTGTCAACCCTCTGGGGACTGTGGACTCTGTACACCCTGAACCTTACTTGGGTACAGTATATACAGAGCCACTTTCCTACACAGAGTAGATCTTCAAAAAGTACAATTGGAGAACCATCTACAAAAACATCATAGATGTCTCACTAACACATGAAAGGCATCCAACTATAATACCTGCTACAACACGCATCCCCGTTGCAGCCCCTGTGTAAAGGCTTTAAATAGGACTGAACCTACATCTTCTCTGATGGTAGTATTATTACATGGTCTCATTAGGCCTTGTTTCACCATATGCAAGGATTCTAGGCCCAATTTAAAATGATTTCTCTTCGATAACCCCCGGTCACTCCATTTGAGATTCCTTTTTATTTCTTCTTGGTCCTGAGGAAGGTGGTCTAAATGAAGATCCACCGAAACGCGCGTTGACCATTATTATATATGTGGAGAGTCCTTCTAGAGACAGATACACCAGAGGAATCTGATGGGTGTTACTTGTACCACTAAGAATTAACTAGTCTGTCCTAGTTAGCTTGTCTTAGGATCTTCCACATGATTGAATCTCTTTAATGTATGAGTGTTAGTGTGAATGAGTAGGTTTGATAGGTGAGAGAGAAGTGTTGATGGTGAATGGGGGGTTATTTGTGTTTTCAGCAACTATAATTTGATTTAAGAGCTGTCTTGGTGGCTACCTAGTTAGTTTATAAGGAATAGATGAAGCAACTACTGATAGTTCTAAGAGGGTTGTGAACCATGGTTGTCGGGCCCATGTTGGAGCAACCAGGATCATTGTGAGGGAATGCGGTTTGAGCTTCCGAACCACTAACGGAAGTAGTGGGAGAGGTGGAAAAGCGTATGCAAATTTGTTTGACCAGTTCATCCATAGAGCATTGCCTTTGGACAATGGGTGTGGATACCTGGACGCGAAGCTTGGGCATTTTGCGTTTTGATGTGCGGCGAACAGATCTATTTCTGGGTGGCCCCACATGTGAAAGAATGGAAGAAGAACTGGAGGATGAAGTTCCCATTCGTGGATCTGCTGTGTTTGACGACTGAGCAGATCTACATTCTGATTGTGTACCCCTGGGAGGTGTTCTGCAAGGAGATATATGCTTTGCGGAATGGCTCATCTCCATATGCTTTGAGCTAGGTGTGAAAGCTGTAGAGTGTCCCCCCCCCCTGTTTCTGTATGTAGTACATTGCTGTGATGTTGTCTGTACGGACAAGGACAGCTTTGCCTACTAAATGTAGTTGAAAGGATTTTAGCGCCAGAAAAAATGCCAGTAATTCCAGGTAATTTATGTGGTGGTGTTTTTGCAGAGGGGTCCATATGCCCTGAATGGTATGGTTTTGAAGATGAGCTCCCCAGCCGGTGAGCGATGCATCTGCGTGTTAGCACGATCTGTGGAACGGGGTCGAGGAACGGCCGCCCTTTGGAAAGGTTTTGTGTGTTCCACCACTGCAGAGAGCGATGTGTGCTGCTGTCCACCAACACCAGATCTGTTAGCTGACCTTGAGCCTGGTTCCACTGGTGTGCTAAACACTCCTGTAAGGGATGCATTTGGAGACTTGCATAAGGGACGATGAGAATGCAAGAGGCCATCATCCCGATCAACTGCATGAACACTCGAGCTGGTAATGAGTGTTGAGGTTGAAATTTGGATATTAGAGCTTGCATAGTGCTTATCCTGAGAGAGTTGGGGTATGCTAAAGCTTTGAAGTGTTTATGGTAGCTCCTTGGTATGGTTGTGTGTTGGACGGTTGGAGGTGGGATTTGGTGAGGTTCACCGTGAAGCAGCTGGATTGTTTTGTGTGTGTGTTGCACACAACTGCTGTGTGACTTGGCTTTTATGAGCCAGTCGTCCAGATAAGGGAACACGGGAATGTGTTGTCTTCGTAAGTGAGCCGCCACTACTGCGAGGCACTTGGTGAAGGCTCTGGGTGCTGTAGTGACCCCGAACGGAAGGACTTTGAATTGGTAGTGTTGACCGTCCACCACGAACCTGAGATATTTCCTGTGAGCGGGGTGAATGGGAATATGAAAGTAGGCGTCCTTTAGATCTAGAGTGGAGAGAAAGTCGCCTTGTTGAAGCAATGGGAGCACCTGTTGGAGAGTGACCATGTGGAAGTGGTCTGACTGAATGTAGAGGTTTTCACGTTCTGAGGTCCAATATTGGCCTGAGAGAGCCGTCCTTTTTTGGAATTAGAAAGTAGAGGGAGTAAAACCCTGTGCCTTGATGAGGTAAGGGGACTGGTTCTATTGCATGTTTTTGTAATAGAGAGAGAACCTCTTGTTTCAGAAAAGTCAGATGTTCCGGGGACATTGGACGTGTTCTGGGAGGGATATTTGGGGGAGTTGAGGTGAGTTCCAGGCAATAACCATACTGGATAATTTGTCTTACCCACTGGTCTGTTGTAATAGAATTTTAGCCAGGTAGGAACAGTGAGAGGCATCCCCCGACAGGAATAGGATGATCGGGGGAAGTCACTGTTTGGTGGTAGAGGAGTTACGGGTATTGTTACCTCGACCTCTTCCCTTAGTATTATTGCCTCTGTACACTCCACGAAAGTATCCTCTGGAGGAATTAGTTTGATTGGGGCTTTTATAGGAAGAAGAGGGATGCTCAGAGCCAATAGTTTTGGAGCCAGCCCTGTAAAAGGAGCAACGAAATGAACCTCTAGGGGAAGGTAACTGCAAGGCCCCCATGGGCTTGGCAGTGTCTGTATCCTTTTTCATCTTCTCTAAAGATGTATCTACTGTGGGCCCAAAAAGATGCTCTTGGTCAAAAGGCTGATTAAGAATAGCAGACTGCACTTCCTGCTTGAATCCGGAGATTCAGAGCCAAGCGTGCCTGCATAGCAAAACGCTGGTATTAATAGCACGAGATGCCGTATCAGCTGCATCAAGCGCACATTTAATAGATGCATTTGTTATTAACTTTCCCTCCTGTATAAGGTCATTGGCTTTGTCTTTATATTGGTCAGGAAGATGTTGCATAAGCTTTTCAAGCTCATCATATTGAGCTCCGTCATATCTGGCCAACAAAGCTTGGGCATTGGCAATTCGCCAATGATTTGCCGCCTGTGACGAGATATGTTTTCCAGATGAGTCTATTAGTTTGGATTCCTTATCAGGAGGAGGGGTGTCGCCTGTGCCTTGTGAATTTGCCCTCTTGCGTCCATTAGACACCACAAGAGAATCTAAAGGGACCTGACCTTTAATGTACACTGGGTCATTGGGAGCTGCCTTATATTTTTTGTCTACCCTGGTGTTAAGAATCCTGGCTCTGACGGGGTCCTTAAAAACTTCTGGTGCATGTTTTAGCATGCCTTTTAACATTGGCAGGGTGTGTGTGGACTTGTGTGGGTGCAAATGTTTCCAACAAAAAGTCTTCCTCTAAAGGGTCAGAGTGTAATTGTACCCCGTGGTATTGAGCAGCTCTATTAATTAGTTGCGCGAACCCAATATTGTCATCAGGTGGTGATGGCCTAGAGGGATAGAGGTCCGGGTCATTGTGTGTGTCGGGATCTGTGTTGTAATCATCCCAAGGATCTGTATTGTGTGGGGTATGTGCGTCATCATCCTTATCTGGATCTCCATCCCCACCCTCATCAGTATTATCATCTTCATCATCTTGTGGTTGAGGTTAAAATGTATGTTGTGGGGAGTGTGCTGGAGAAATTAGCAGATTTGAATCAGCTGGAGAAGGAGAGGGAGGTGGAGAAGTATTAGTGCCTATCTCCTTCCGCTTCATGGGTATTTGAGGGTCTTCTGAAGTGTCCAATTTTCTCTTTTTAGGAGGCTTGGCGATAAGTTTGCCAGTTTCCGGGTGAATGTAGAGAGTTTTTGTTTCGGATCCGAAAAATCTGGTAGAGGCTGTTGTGTGGGTACAATGTCCTTTTTCGGTGCCGAAGACTTAGGGTCAGAATGTTGTTTAGACAGTGTCTCTGAAGCTTTTTGTGGGGTCTTGGACTCCTTAGCTTTTGGTATAGGAGTTTGTGGCTCCAAAACTTCTTTCGGCTCCGAAGGTTTGTTCGGGTCCGAAGATTTTTTCGGGTCCGAAGATTTTTTCGGGTACGAATGCTTGTCCTTTGTTTGTTTCGACGCCGAGGGCTTCGGCGTCGAGGCTGTTTTTGGTGCCAAGGAAGAAGGGCGTGGCACCTCTGGTTTTGGACTTCGGTGCCGAAGATGATTTTTCGGCACCGGAATGGGGTTGGCTCGATCCTGAGCCGTAAGGCTTTTCTTTTGCTTTCATAGCCGGGCCCGAGGGCGGAGCGTCTGAAACGTGTTGCCGGTGTCGACCTGAGCCCGAAGGCGAAGATGTTACAGGAGCCTTAGGTTTGGTTTTGGTTGGGAGAGGGATTTCGGTACTCACGGGCCGCTGAGCTGGGGTGACTGTCTCGTCTTTGACGTCGGAGTCGTCGGCTTCGGAGACAGAGATGTCTCCATCATCTTGTTGCCCCGGCTGGAGATTGGGATCTGCTCCAAAGATGTCCGGAATCGAGCTGCTTCTCTGCAAGACATTTCGTGACGTCGGAACGACACCGAACCGGAGCGCGACAAATCACATCCGAACCTGATGGCGGAAAAAAACAATCTGGAGATTGAGTCGATGCACATGCGCACTATCACCGTAAGGAGGAGTCACCTATCTCGTGACTACAAAGACTTCTTCGAAGACAAAAACAAAGTGCAAACATCCGAGCCCAACACCAGATGGCGATCTATGCACAAGTATACGATGTACAGCTCATATGCCTCGTACATATATTTTTGCGATTAATATTGTTGTATGACATTGATATTGGGGTTGTGGTATTTATGAGCCCTAGATGGCCACACCAAAAGTAATATAGGTCAGTTTAGAGGTCTTCTTTACTAGTTTATTGTTTCCCCCCCTTGGACCTGAAAGCAATTAGGGGGCACCTCTTTCTTTTTGTGGTAACAAGGTTAGCCATGGTGGAATGCACGCTCAGACCTTACGGAGGCTGCTTCTTATCCATTGCATAGCAGATCTTAATACAGAGGACCATCCACATCAACAGGGTACTCTTCTGGGCAGCCTTACCATTTTTGTGCCTCACAGAACCCCACAAAAAGCGGATTGTCCACATGGTGGTCTTTGGCACAATCAATATAAAAGCTTAAAGCTTAAAGAACCCTCTCCTGTTTCAGCAGGTAATGGAAGGCCATAGAACACTGGCAGGATGATGGCGTGCCCAATGTGGAAAGTAGACAACTTCAGGCACAAATGCAACCCATGTCCACAGCACTAGTTTGTATGGGAAAAAGGTGGGGTAGGGCAGTTGCACCGACAGTGCCTGAAGCTCACTCTCAGGATGAGCTGAAGTAACTACAATGACAAAAACGCTCAAAAGTCATGAGATGCTGCAAGCAGCTATTCATCGGCTCAAAGGGTGTACACATGAGAAAGGTAAAGACAAAAAAATAATGTCCCACTCGGTCATCACAAACAGTCTGGGAGGAAATATGTCATGCTTCTTATAAACCTCATCACAACAGGTGACAAACAAGAAAGGTTGGTCCAGCAAATGTAAAAAGGTCGAAAGGGATGACAAATAACCTTCAGTAGTGCCAACTACAAGGCCTTAGTGAGCCAGAGGTAAAACAAACAAAGGAACATCTAACAGCTTGGCTTGTAGAGTCAAATTTGTGGATACCAAGCCACAAATTTATCCCAGCACCCGGCATAAATTGCCTTCACGGAGGGCATTGTGAGAAAGTGCCATCTTTCTTGCATGGTATGCCCCCACTTTTTGCTGAATTGCTGATGTACTTTGACTGAGTGTGCCCTGGGCTCCTGCCAATCAGGTGCCCAGAGCCTGTGTTCCTTCCCTAAAACTGCATTGAAGCCTAAACCCAATTGGCATCTCTAGCCACATGTCAGCCCCTGGTAAATGGTACCATAGGTACCCAGGGCACTGTGACCAGAGAAGGCCTCTAAGGGCTGCAGCACTTATTGTGCCACCCTTAGAGGCCCTGTACCCTGACACACACACACTGCCTTTGCAGGCTGAGTGTCTTGGTGCAGAACAAAACAGTCGACGTGGCACACATCCCTGTGTGCCATGCCCACAAACACACTGCCCTGGCATACCTCAGTCACCCCTCTAGCTGGGTGCACTATGCCAGTGGTGAGGGTATAGGTGCATGAGCCCTGTACCCCTACAGTACCCAGGTCCATTCCTGGGCACCTTAAGTGCAGTGCTGCCATTAAGAGTATATGGTGCTGGGAGGTCGTCATCACGAACTCCACAGCACCATGATGGCTACACTGAAGACTGAGAAGTTTGGTATCAAACTTCTCAGCACATTAAACCCACACTGATGCCAGTGTGGGATTTAATGTAAGATGCACGACAGAGGGCAACTTAGAGTTGCCCCCTGAACCTAACCCACAATCCACGTCCTGCCTGAGAGGCTGCCTAGGCTGCCACCCAGCAGACATGTTGCTGGACCCCTGGGTAGAGAGCCATCCGCTCTCCTGGGCCTCCAACAATGCACGTCCTGGGCGAGGTGCTAGGTCTCCTCCCCCAGGATGGGCAGGGGGAAGCTTCAAAGGCATGCCGCCTTTGTGAGCCTCCCCAGACCACTTGCTGTACTCAGCTACTGGTCCCCCACCGGTTCTAGCCCCCACTCTGGCGGGAAGACTGGCGGGAAACCCCAAGTGAGGAAAGGGGGTGTGCCAGCCTCTGCCAACCCCACCCCTCAGGTGGGGGAGGCGAGGTGAAGCACATCTCGGGGCTCTCGTCATCTTGAAGATGGGGATCCCTGCCCAATCAGGTCTAGGCTCCTGCCCCCCTCCCACTGGAGAGTGGCAGGATAGGGGGTGTACCCACCCCAGGGAAGGGACCCATTGATCCCTGCCCTTTACCTACCTGTAACGCCCCTAAATTTAGTATTTAGGGGCACCCTGAACCTTCCTTCCTCAGATCCCGAATCCGAAACAAGCAAGAAGAACAAGAAGAAAGAAGACCTGCCGTGCAGCTGCTAACAAGAGGAAGACACCAACTGACTTGGCCCCAGCCCTACAGGCCTGTCGACCCTCGAACCTGCTCCTGCTAAACCCCGGCGTCTCCAGTGGTCAGCAACCTCGAAAACCCCGGAGGACCTGACTGCCTTGTGACTCTAAAGAGACTGGGACTCCCACGAGCAGTGGTTCTGCTCAAAGCAAGTAACAAACCCCTGGTGCCAGCCAGGAACCGCGACTCCTGCACACTCTGCACCCGCCGAGCCCTGCCTGTGCCTGAGTGGGCAAAGACCACGAGGACGTCCCCCCGGCGACTGTGACCAAGAATCCAGCACCCAAGGACCCTCCTCGACGCTCCTGACGACGCCTGCAGCCTCAGAACCAGGGACCCCTCCAAACGCGACCAGCAGAGGGTAAGATTTCCCGACGCGAAAAGACACCCCTGCCCCGGCGCCCTGCGGCCCCCTGTGCCCAACTCCGGGGTGCCTACCTAACCTACAGCTTCCCAACTTACCTCTCGAAGTGGTGGTCGCACCTGAAGAATCTCCGTCCCCGAGCTTGCAGCCTTTGTTCATCTGGTAACTTCTCCATTGAAATCCATTAAGCGCCCGACGGCTCAAAAGCACCCTGCACCCAGTCTGGCGCTCAATGGATTTCAATTCTTCATGCAGTCTGGCGGAAGAATAAGATAACCAAACTCTAGGACTTCAGGTGCCAGATCGCAAGGTTGAGATGACTGAGATCTGGATGTCTTATCTCTCCATGGTTATGAGTGAGAAGATTGGGAGTAATGTGTAGTTTTTGGTGAGGAACTACTGATAACTCCAATAGGGTTGTGAACCAGGGTTGACGGGCCCATGTGGGAGCAACTAGGATTAGTGTCAGGGACTGCTGTCTGAGCTTCCGAACCACTAATGGAATGAGTGGGAGAGGCAGAAAAGCGTAAGCAAATATCCCTGACCAATTCATCCATAGCGCATTGCCTTTGGACAACGAGTGTGGATACCTGGATGCAAAGTTTGGGCATTTTGCGTTTAGGTGGGTGGCGAACAGATCTATTTGTGGGAAGCCCCACATTTGGAAGAATGGGAGGAGGACTTGATAGTGAAGTTCCCATTCATGGATCTGCTGTCGTTGATGACTGAGCAGATCTGCAATCTGGTTGTTTACTCCTGGAAGGTGTTCTGCAAGGAGATATATTTTTTGAGGTATGGCCCATTTCCAGTTGCTCTGGGCTAGCTGTGAGAGCTGGAGAGAGTGTGTTCTCCCCTGTTTTTGTATGTAGTACATTGCTGTCATGTTGTCTGTGCGAATCAGGACAACTTTGTCTATCAGGTGAAGTTGAAAGGCTTTCAATGCTAGAAAAATTGCTAGAAGTTCTAGATGGTTTATGTGGAGTTGCTTTTGCTGCAGAGTCCACATCCCCTGAAAGGTATGTTTTTGAAGATGAGCTCCCCAACCAGTGAGCGATGCGTCTGCTGTTAGTACTATCTGTGGAACCGGGTCGACCAACGGCCGCCCCTTGGAAAGGTTTTGTATGTTCCACCACTGCAGAGAGCGATGAGTGCGGCCATCCACCAACACTAGATCTGACAACTGACCTTGAGCCTGGTTCCACTGACGTGCTAAGCATTCTTGTAAGGGACGCATTTGGGAGTCGTGCATAAGGAACGATTAGAATGCAAGATGCCATAATTCCTAGCAATTGCATGAACACCCGAGCTGGTAATGAGTGTTGAGGCTGAAACTGCGCTATTAGAGTTTGCATGTTGCGTATCCTGACTGGGTTGGGACATGCTAGAGCTTTTTGAGTGTTTATCGTGGCTCCCAGGTACACTTGTGTGTTGGATGGTTGGAGATGCGATTTGGAGAGGTTTACTGTGACCCCAGGCCGTGAAGCAGTTGGACTGTTTTTCATGTGTGTTTTATGCAGCTCTGTTGCGAGCTGGCTTTTATTAGCCAATCGTCTTGGTAGGGGAAGACGTGAATGTGCTGTCTTCTTAGATGAGCCGCGACTACTGCTAGACACTTGGTGAAAACCCTGGGTGCTGTAGTTACTCCGAATGGGAGAACTTTGAATTGATAATGTTGTCCGCCCACCACAAACCTGAGGTATTGACGGACGCGGAGCCGCACAACGCCGCCTACCGACGCGCAAGGGTACTGCTACACAAAACTTTCCGGATCCAGCCGGACGCCTGGGGATATTCTAAGGTAAGGAATCTGTCACTAACATGTCTCTTTCAGATGTACAGATTTAGTTCTCTGAGGTCTAGTATAGGCCTGAGAGAGCCGTCCTTTTTGGGAATTAAAAAATACAGGGAGTATACCCCGTTCCCTTGGTATTGTAATGGGACTGGTTCTATAGCGTGTTTTTCCAAGAGAGAGAGAGAACCTCCTGCTTTATGAGGGTGAGATGCTCTGGTGACATTGCACGTGATCTTGGAAGGATATTTGGGGGAGTGTCTGTAAGCTCCAGGCAGTAACAATACTGGATAATTTGTAGCACCCACTTGTCTGAGGTGATTGAATTCCAGACAGGCAGGAATTGGGAGAGTCGTCCCCTGACAGGAGTGGAATGATCGGGGGATAACGGAAGGAAGTCACTATTTGTTTGAGGGGGAAGTGCGGGTACAGTTACCTCTGCCTCTTCCCTTGCCATTGTTTCCTCTAAAACCTCCTCTGAAATAACCTCTTGAAGAGGGGGATTGGTTATTGCTCTTGTAAGAGGAGGAGGGATTCTCGGTGGACACAGTTTTTGAACCACCCCTGTAAAAGGAGCGACGAAAGGAGCCCCTAGTGGCGGGTAACTGCAAAGCCCCATGGACTTTGCGACCTCAGTGGCTTTCTTCATCTTTTCCAGCGAGGTATCAACAGCTGGACCAAAAAGATGCTCCTTATCGAACGGTAGATTAAGGATAGAGGTTTGCACCTCCGGCTTGAAGCCTGATATTCTTAGCCAAGCATGTCTGCATAATAGTATGCTGGTGTTGACTGCACAAGCTGCTGTGTCCGCTGCATCTAGGGCACACCTAATGGATGTATTGGTAATAAGTTTACCTTCCTGAATGAGGTCATTAGCCTTAGATTTGTATTCATCAGGTAAATGCTGTATGAGTTTTTCTAACTCATCGTAATGAGCCCTATCATATCGAGCCAACAAAGCTTGAGCGTTGGCAATGCGCCAGTGATTTGCTGCCTGTGAAGCCACTCTTTTGCCTGAGGCATCGATTAGCTTAGACTCCTTATCAGGAGGAGGGGCCTCACCTGGGGTTTGCGAATTAGCTTTCTTGCGAGCGTTGGAGACTACAAGAGAATCTAAGGGCAGCTGGCCTCTAATGTAAACCGGGTCGGTAGGAGCGGGTTTGTATTTTTTGTCCACTCTAGGTGTAAATATCCTGGATCTTACAGGGTCTTTAAATACCTCATCCGTGTGCTTTAACATGCTATTGAGCATTGGTAAGGTGTGAGTAGCTCTTTGGGAAGAAGTGGGTGTTTCAACGAGGAAATCCTCTTCTAAAGGCTCTTTATGGAGCTCCACCCCATGATATTGAGCAGCCCTTTGCTAAAAACAAGTCTGTGCCTAGTGGGCTTTCTGCCGCCCTGGGCGGAGAATCGGGGGGGAGAGACACTGGCTATTTTTTGAGTGGGTGGGGGCATTGGTATGACCAATGAGGAACTTTTTCGGACCATCTCTGCACTTGTCAGGAGTGGTTCACCCACTGATCCGGCCCCCCCCAAGATTCTGAAATCAGTGGTGGATTTAGTCGGTCCTGTTATGGTGGACCTGATTAACTCCTCACTCTCTCTCGGGGTGGTGCCCCCCTCATGGAAGAATGCAATGGTAAAAGCCTTATTGAAAAAGCCGAGCTCAGATCCTAGCTGTCTCGGTAATTTTCGGCCCATTTCTCTTCTTCCATGGGCTAGTAAAGTGACAGATAAATATGTGAACTTAGTGCTATCTAGGCATCTGGAGGATGGCAACCTCCTCCACTCGTCTCAAACGGGCTTTCGCCCTCATCAAGGAACCGAGACGGCACTATTTGCTGTCGTTGAAGAAAATAGGAAAATTCTTGACGCAGGAGGATCGGTGGCCGTGATCCTCTTAGACCTTAGCGCGGCCTTTGATACGGTGAATCACCGTATCTTGGTCCAGCGACTCGATAAATTGGGTGTGTCCGGTGTTGCCTTGAAATGGTTAAGTTCCTTTTTAGAGGATAGATCTTTCCAAATTTTTGAGGGTGAAGACATCTCAGATTCCCGTCCCCTGCACTGTGGAGTGCCTCAGGGCTCGTCCCTAAGCCCCTCCCTTTTAATGTCTATATGGCCCCCTTAGCCGACAGTGTCCTTCCTTTTGGAGGGCAACTCGTCACCTATGCTGACGATACGCAATTAGTGATCTCACTGAACCACGCAGATAGAGCCTCTTCTTGCCTGCTGCCCTGCCTTGAAGAAGTTGCCAGATGGATGACGTCATCTCATCTTAAATTGAATGGCGACAAAACGGAGCTTATGCTCCTTGGCAATAATTCCCCCAACGAAATAGACTCCATTTGGCCAGCCTGTATGGGTCCAAAGCCCACCCCAAAAAGGAAATAAAGAGCTTAGGCTTTTGGCTTGATGATGAGCTTAGCTTTAAAATTCAAGCCAGGAAAGTGGTCTCCATTTGCTTTGGCATACTGAGACTACTTCGTAAGGTGCTACCGTTACTCCCTTTTCAAGCAAAAAAATTGATGGTTCAGGCCCTTATATTGTCTCGATTGGACTATGGAAATGCCCTATACCTGGCTGCTCCTAGCTCGGTTCTGGCGAAACTCCAAATCGTACAGAACTGTGCCGCCAGAACCCTGGTAGGGCTCTCTGGCCGTCAATCGGCCAGATCTGCCTTAAAAGCCCTCCATTGGCTTCCGATCAGGGAAAGGGTCCATTTTAAAGCCCTGTGTATTTTTCACAGGGTGCTGAAAGGGAGGGGACCAGCCATTATCTCTTTAATATATACATGAGCCCATTGGCACGGTTGGCTAAAGCGCGAGGAATCTCCCTAGTGTCGTACGCAGATGACACCCAACTGGTGTTCGCCCTGTCTAACAACCCCAGCCAGGACAGAGCGAAATTTAAAGAAAATATAGTTGCCATCGCAGAGTGGATGACAGCTAACTTCCTGCAGCTGAACTCTGCGAAATCTGAGATTCTTCTGATTGGCAAAGACTCCCATCTCTGGAATAATGATTGGTGGCCTCCGGCCCTTGGAGCTCCTCCAGCCCCCAAATCTGCAGTGAGAAATCTGGGTTTTATGCTTGATAAGGATCTCAGCTTTGAGACGCATGCCAAATCAGTGGCCGGGAAATGTTTTGGGCTACTGCGTGGCCTTAAACCGATACTTGGTCTATTTGACGCCCAAACGCGTCAGTTGATCATCCAAGCCTCTATACTGGCCCGATTGGACTACTGCAATGTGCTCCTTCTGGGCTCCAATAAATCCGTGCTGAACCGACTACAGCAGGTCCAGAATGCTGCAGCACGTGCCATTTTTGCCCTCCCCAAATACAGCCATGTTTCCAACCTCCTCCATCGCCTGCACTGGCTGCCCCTTGAACATCGAGTGCGCTTTAAGGCGCTCTGCATCATGCACAAGATTCTGACAGGCATCGGCCCAGATATCCTGAGCGACCTGTGCGCCCTTTATTCTCCATCGCGAGTGTTGCGCTCGGCAAACCAGATTCTTGCACGAATCCCACGTATACGAAGGACCAGATCTGGTGGGCACTCTTTCAGGCGACTGGCCCCCGCCTTATGGAATTCTCTCCCTCTTCATATCCGCAGCAGCTCTGATCACCAGGCCTTCAGACGGCTTGTGAAGACCTGGCTTTTCTCTCAACCCTAATCTCTTGCTTGTTCCCCACTCAGTTTTGCTTCAGCGCTGGGACGCCTCATTGCCGAGGCAGCCATGCGCTTTACAAGTATTATAATCTAATCTAATCTAATCTAATCTCTTCTTTAGCCCATCCTTACCAAGCCAATAGGCGGCTCCGTTCGGATGATCTCTACTTAGCTTCGGTTCCCAGAATCCGCAGGGCTAGAAGTGGTGGCCGGCTGTTTTCGTACAATGCGGCCAAACTCTGGAACGCCCTTCCTCTGCGGCTCCGTGGGGAATCCAGTCACAATATCTTTAGGAAGGACCTGAAGACCTGGCTTTTTCCCATCTAACCCGCTGTGGTTGATCGGTGTCCGTCAGCGCTGGGATGCCTCCGGGTAGCTATGCGCTCTAGAAATGTTACTTCATTCATTCATTCATTCTGGGCAGCCCCCACGCATAAAAAAAGCCAGGGTAATCGCTGGCGCCTAGTGGGCTTTCTGCCGCCCCCCCCTGGGGGAAGATCAGGGGCCACTGCCCCCATCTGTCCCCCCGGGGGGGGCAGAAAGACTGGAATTTCTCTGGGGGGGTGGGGGTATTGTCATGCCCATTTTGGGCAGCCCCCACCCCTACATGAATACAAAAAAAAAATCCCTGGTTTCTAGTGGGCTTTCTGCCCCCGGGGGGGAAGAAAGGCTGTAATTTTTGCGGGGGTGGGGTGGGCAGCCCCCACCCCTAATTGTACTTGCCAAAAAAAATCCCTGGTTTCTAGTGGGCTTTCTGCCTCCCCGGTGAAGTTCTTTAATTTTGACCCCATCTTACAGTCACCGCCATTTTTGTGTTGCCTTTACACAGGCTGCTCGATGAGAGAAGTGTCTCTGTCCTTTTGGACTGCAACCTGTCAAAAACCCCCTCCGTCCTTGTCCTTAAACCAATCTCAGACACCAGCCGGCCTAACTAATCCTTGTCTGGACTACCTATTCCCCGTATCAACTATCTGTTAGCCTTTAGTATTCTCCTCTCGCCATATCTTATCTTCTGGCCTTCGCTATTCTCTCCCTGTGTTTTCCTACTTCGTAACCTTCCTCTTGAAACATACAGATATGTCCTGCCATTGCAAACACCGAACTATGGGTACCAGTATTGATTAACTTTGGGGGCTGGATAACACACAACATGTAAGCAGAGAGCATTCTGGTGACACAATATCTTGTTTTCAAACTCTCCTGATTGGCTAAAAATTTGTGCGATGGGTGTATGTTTGTACAGATGCATTTCGACGATAAAAGCTTGTGAGCCACGGAGTCAAGTGGCAGTCTCCTGAGAACCTACTTGATGTACTTCTTGGACAACTGTGCTTAGCTGCAGCTAATAAACTTGGTTTTCTACGCCAACAGAGTATTCCGTGTCTCTGTGCAACAAGGCAGGTGAACCCGAAGATTTCAGGCGTGCCCTCCGCCGCCAGGCCCAAAGGCCCGGTTCTTCAATTGGCGCCTGAGCGTGGGGCGGCTTCAGAGGTAGCGGTTGAGCCCAAGGATCGTGAGGAGCCCCGCAGGAAAATTCCAGAGGAGGTGCCCCCACACCAGCGACCCCTGTATGTCGAAGAGTGGGCCGATGGTCTTTTGAAGTGTGGCTTCTCCTTTCCCACGGCTGCTGGTGCCTGCTGCCCTGACTGCTGCCCTGCCTTGGTCCCTCTTTTGGTGATGACTGGTATTGCGAGACGTTAAACGGACCTCTGTTGGCGTGCAGAAGACATTTGTTAAGTACTGGTGGGTAGCTCCCACTCTTTTTTTTTCTTTTTTTTTGGGTTCTTAGATTCGAAAATTGCAATTGTCGAAGCCAAGGGGTGAGTACGTTTGTGCTGTTTTGATTAGCCCCTTGTTGTTTGTAGGAAGCCAGTGAAAGTAACGATGCCTGGTTTCAGTAAGTTTAAAAAATGGTGTTGTTTTTGTTGCGATATGGACTCCCGACTGGAGGACTCTTGTCCAATTCCTCCGGCTGGAACTCCTACTTATGAGCTTTACTCTAAACATGGTATAGGCCCCATCACCTTTAATGAAATATGGGTCCGCTATACGAAGAAAGATGGTGTTTTACAGTGGCCACATAATGGTAGTTTTGAACCTGATATTTTAGACAATTTAGAAGCTACTTTGTTTAAAAGAAAAGCCCGGCCGGCTATGTTTGACTCTTTTCGCCTTTGGCGCAAGGAAGCCAAACAGAAAGAAATTAAACAGGCAAAAAGAGATAGGAAAGAAAAAGATATCACTGTCATACAGGCTGCCCAACAGTTTAAAGATAATGAAATAGATCATGCGATAGAGATCTTAGATAGGCAACATCACATGGCGATTGACAAATGTTACCCAGTGCTGCCAACTTCTTCCCCAAATCGCGATGCTGATCCTGAGAAGGATCCTTTAATGTCTCACTTATTACGATCGCCCCCACCCTATGTACAAGGCGCTAATGCACCCCCGCTTTTGTTACCCGTCCAACAACCTGTTATTCTCCCACCAGCTCCAGCTCCTGCACCTCCAACACAGCCCTTTTGGCACTGCCACTCCCGCCATTTCCTTTGCCTTCAGCTCCCTTGTTTCCAGCTCCTCTGCCTCCGACTTCTTTGCCTCAGTCTCCTTTGCCTTCGACCTCCGCTCTACCTGTTGCCTCTTCTCCTGCTCCGTCTCATACACTATCTCCTGTTTTTCTGCCAACTTCCCCTTCTATCCGTCAGCGGATGGTTGAGACTGTTTCTGGTCTTTTTCTCCTCTCTTTGGGTCAGTAAGTCTGACTCCTGTTCTTCCCCGTAGGCAGACCCGTAGTTTACTTCCTGCTTCCCAAGAACGAGATACGTTCATGGGTCTTGCTCGCAGGTGGATCCCGAGTGATCTCGAATATACTGTTCGAGATATCATGGATACTTTTGAACAGTGGGATGCCCCTGTACAAAGATTCGTTTTCAATGCCATGTGTGAAATCCTAGGTCAGGAATGGGAGGCCACGGGATTGGGTTTAGCTCCCAAGGGTTTGCTGGATATTAGGACTGATTTTGATAAAGGAATTATTGTGGGTCCTGAGGTTGAGAATGCTATACGGACACTTATTACTTTTAGATCAATGTTCTTTTCCCGGTCTTTGTCTGAACCTGATCCTTCTGTTAGGCGCAAACTGAAACACTATCCTATGCGAGAGGTTCCCCCACTATGGAGAGAAGAGGTTGCAGCCCAGGGTAATAATCCGCTTATACCGGCTCACTTCCAACGTATATGGGTACATGTACCTTGGAAGAGATCTGAGGTGCTGGCCCTTAAACAGTCTTTACCTGACCCCCGTAAAAACCCTGCTGGTTACTACAAGGAATTATCTCAGACTGTTGACGCTTGTATTATGAATTTGGCTGACATAGATATGTTAATGGGAAATGTTGTCCCACAACCATTGTGGGCTAGGATTCGGAAAGAGGACCACGCCCAAGAATTAGGAGGTGATTGGAATACTATACTGGCTGCTGATGGGCTCCAAGTGGGTGGTGCTAAACCCGATAATTTAATTGCAGAACTTCCTGGTAGAATAATTACCTTAATGAAAACTATGATGCCCGCTCTGCGAGTTAATTGGGATAAGTTAGCTGCCTGTAAGCAGAAGAAGGATGAGAGTGTCTCTGACTTCTTCACTCGTTTTGAAGAAACTTTTCTTGATCACAGTGGTCAGGATATGAGCACAGAGGGGGGACAGCGATTGTTCGTAGATAAATTCGTATTTAATTTGCTTCCCGAGCTCTCTAATAAATTAAAGGATTCCGAAAGTTCATGGGCTGTTTCTTCTTCAGCCCAGATATTGGCTACTGCCCAATATTACGAAAATAGGGATAAGGAGGAGAAGGACAAATTGGATAAAAAGACTAAAGATTTAAAGACGAAGGCTCTTTTACAACAGGCTTATCCTCCTCGTCCTGCTCAGCGCCAGTTTCAGCCGACTCCCCAGTTTCAGAAGGTGTTTCAGAAACCTGAGCCTTTTGTTCCACGGCCTCCACTGGGTCCTAATCAATGTGCCTATTGTAAGGAAGGTCACTTCAAGAATAATTGCCCGATATTATTGCAGCGTGCTGGTGGTACGCCTGGGCCGCGAGGCCGAGGTGGCTTCCAGTCAACACCTAGGGGGAGGGGGCGAAGTACCATGTCCCAGGATCAACGTTCCTTTCCGCCGCAAAATTCCATGAATTATTTTGATCAGCAAAATACTCAGTCTGCCCATTATTATAATGGACGATTATTATATGGAAGATGAGAATCAGGGTTTCTCTAGCTAGGACAGCCGTGGACAAAGTGAGGGAGTCATTTCAGTTCCAGTGGACCAAAATGGGCCTTATGTTGATGTCGTTGCGCTTGGTGTGTCAGAACCATTTCTCTTGGATACTGGTGCAACGAAGAGTTCTATCATCCACTCTAAACTCCCTGGGGCACCTTTGTCTGGCTTAACAAATGTTTCTGTAGGATTTTCTGGCGCCCGGTTCGTAACCCAGTTTCTTGTCCTTTACCTATCTCCATTGGCCCTTACGATTTGGAGGCTCCTCTTATTTTGACAACTGGTTGTGGTGAGAATTTGTTGGGGTTGGACTTGTTAAAGAGATTGTATGCGACACTGCATTGTTCTCCTTCTGGTGTACATCTTACTTTAGGCAAGAGATTAATTTCCCGACATATTTGTCTAGAGACCAACTCCCTTCTGAATTACGTTCCCTGCCTACTACTCTTTGGGCTACAGGCCCCAATGATGTTGGTCTCTTGCAGATTTCACCCTATGTTGTCACCCTCAAGTCCAATGTTAGGTTACCTCGCATTCCTCAGTATAGAATTTCGAGTGATGGTGAGAGAGCGCTGATGGCTATCATTTATGATTTGGTTGAGAAAGGTGTGGTTGAAGAGACTAGAGGAAATGTGTGCAATAGTCCTGTTCTGCCTGTCCTTAAACGTACTGACTCTTCCCAGCCACCGGTTTATCGTTTTGTAATCGATCTCCGGGAGGTCAACAAGATCGTTGTACCCCAGTTTCCTGTCGTCCCAGATATCACTGCTTTATTGACAATGATACCTGCCTCAGCTGCCTGGTTTTCGGTCATTGACCTTCAGAATGCTTTCTTTAGCATTCCCATTGCTGAGGAAAGTAGGGATATTTTTGGCTTCTCTTTGGGAGGCCGAAGCTTCCGGTTCAAGCGCGCACCTCAAGGCTATTGTGAAAGTCCCTCCATTTATAGTCAGGCTTTGAAAACTCAGCTCGATGCTTTCACTTTGCCTCCAGGTGCCACCCTTATTCAGTACGTAGATGATCTGCTAGTTGCTGCTGATTCTGAGGAAATTTGTAAACGAGTTACTGTTTCACTGTTGCATCACTTGTCTGACCTTCATCATAAGGTTTCACCCTCTAAATTACAATATTGTCGCCAAGAGGTTACCTACTTAGGTCATCTCTTGTCGAAGGAGGGACGGCGGTTGACCCCAGAGAGAATCCAAGCAATTGCACAAATGTCTGTACCATGCACACAAAGAGGTGCGTGCCTTTTTAGGAATTACCTCTTACTGCAGACAATGGATTCCGAATTTTTCTTTGTTAGCGAAACCTTTGTTAGCACTTACCCTTAAAGATACCCCCCAACCTCTCCCTTGGACAGAGGAATGCCAGAAAAGTTTTACTGATTTGCGTACTTCCTTGTGTTCTGCTCCTGTGTTGGGTACTCCGGATTACAGCAAACCTTTCACACTTTATGTGCACGAGAGAGAAGGTTGCGCGTTGTCAGTTTTGACACAACAAGTTGGTGACAAACAACGCCCGTGTACTTATTTTTCGGCTACGTTAGACCCTGTAGCTAAAGCATTACCTAGTTGTCTGAAAGCTACAGCAGCAGCAGCAGTTTCTATTCGCCAATCTGCTGGATTGGTGCTAGACAATACGCTTATTGTCATGGTGCCACATGCAGTGGATACACTTTTAAACAGGACAAAAACCCAGCATCTTACGAGCGCCCGTTTATCGGGGTATGAGCTGACGCTCTTGGCTAGTCACGTGCACATCAAGCGATGTAATACCCTAAATCCAGCTACATTGTTACCAATCCCAGTAGAGAAAGACATTCAAGAGCAACATGATTGTTTTCTCCGTACAGAGGAGGAGACAAAAGGTAGGATTGATTTAAAAGATACGCCGCTCCTGGACCCGGATGGGATCCTATGGGTGGATGGTTCGTGTTTTAAGCTCCCCAATGGTGAAACGACTGCAGCCTATGCTGTTACCACTTTGCATACGATTGTGGAGACAGCACGCATTAGGCAGAATTCAGCCCAAGCAGCTGAATTGATAGCTCTGACTAGAGCTTGTGTATTGGCTGAAGGGAAGAGAGTGAATGTGTTCACCGACAGCCAATATGCATTTGGGGTGGCCCACAGTTTTGGCCGCCTTTGGAGGGAAAGAGGATTCTTTACCTCACATGGTACTAAAATACAGCATGGTCAGTTAGTGAATGACCTTTTGGAATCACTTACTTTACCCACTCACATAGCAATTGTGAAGTGTAGTGCGCATAAAAGGATCACTGATGATGTGGGTGAAGGAAACGCTTTTGCGGATCAGATAGCGAAAGAGACAGCGAGAGATGTGACGAGTCATATGTATGTTGCTGGACCTGCTAGATGGGTCAGTCAAGGAGGAATGTGTGAGGACACAATAGAAAGTGTGAAAATGATTCAGGAAGAGGCTACAGAGAAAGAATTGAGTAAGTGGAGAGATAGTACAGGAATGTTGGATGCGACAGGATGTTGGATAGAATTGTCAGAACACCAACGTTGGCTGTTACCAGACGCCTATGTACTTCCAGTAGTGACTATGGCGCATGGTCCAGCCCACATCAGTGCGAAAGGAATATGCAAGCTTTTGGCTCCGGTATGGCAGAATGCAGGGATTCCTAAATGTGCAGACAATCTTGTTAAACATTGCATTGTTTGTTTGATGCACAACCCAGGAAGAGGGACACCAACCCCAGCAGGCCATTTTGCTCCCCCAACGTATCCTTTTGAGGTAGTGCAGATAGATTACATTCATATGGAGAGATGCAGAAACCTAAAGTATGTCCTTGTGGTGGTATGTGCCTTTTCTAGATGGATAGAGGCCTACCCCTAAAGGATAATACTGCCTTGTCTACAGCTAAGGTCCTTCTGAAAGAATACTTCCCGAGGTTTGGTTTACCTCGAATTGTCTGGAGTGACAATGGAAGTGAATTCGTGGGTCAAATCATGCAGAAAGTATGTGCAGGTCTTGGAATTAAGCAAAAATTCCACGCGGCAAACCACCCTCAGTCAGCGGGTTTGGTAGAGTGCTATAATGGCACTCTCAAGCTTAAACTTGCAAAGATACAAGCCAGCACAGGTCTTGCCTGGCCCGACGCCTTACCTCTAGCCCTCTTGTCAACTCGAACAACTGTTCATTCTCGTGTGGGACTTAGCCCATATGAGATTGTGTTCGGACGCCCGGCTAATGTCTGGGGTGTCCCTAGACCCAAGAAGTACTCTGACATAGAATACCCAATGTTAATTGACTATTTGCATGACCTCACCACTAAATTGCGTGTTCTCCATCAGCAGGTACAAGACACCTTGCCACAGGCTTCCTCGGATCCTGGGCACACCCTCCAACCTGGCGACTGGGTGTGCCTTAAGAATTTTCAGAGGAAGAGGAATTTGGAGCCTCGCTGGCGGGAGCCAAGACAGGTCCTGCTGACGACACGTACAGCCGTAAAAGTCGTTGGGAAAAAGAACTGGATCCATGGTGTGCACTGCAAAAGGGTACCCTTGCCTTTTGATCAGTGGGTCCGCGAAGGTATAGGTGATTGTGAAGGAGAGAGAGTTCCCCGGTTTGTACCTTTTGGCGATGCACACCTAGAATGGACTCGGACTGAGAAAGAGGACGATGATGTTTTGCAAGAAGCTGTACCATCGCATCTCAGAATAGATACAACTGATCCAGAGACACTTTTTCAAGACCAGACTGTGCCAAACAAGGATAGATACAATCTGAGGCCTAGAGTGGCCAAAGACATTTGAAATTTATTTTTATTTTTTCTCCCTTCGTTCCTAAACTGCATTTTTTTTATTTCTTAGATTGCATTTTTGAATTTTTGAATTGTATATATTTTCTTCCTTATGTGATACTGGACTCATCCCATTTTTGCAGGGTCGTGGTAGGAGACTTGGTTTGTGACCTGAGTAGTGGCACTAGGTCTGCAGGACTTGCAGTGTCATAGGACGGCCAATAACCACAACTGAGCGAGATAGGAAGATTGCCACGAGCAACACTTTAGGGGATGACTTCCGGTGAATCAGAAATTGATAAAAAAAACAAAATGAAGGAAAAATATTGTAAATTACTATTTAATAGATGTGGCGTAGTATTATGTGTTTTAACTCTGTTATGTGTTTTATTAGCTTGTGTAGGTTGGGTTATTCACACTTTGCAGCCAGCATCTGTACCTATATCTACCTCTCAGCCCATACCTTTTCGCACTACTATTTCCCCACACCAATTCTATACGCTACCAGGGCATGAACAAATTAGGAGAATGGAATATCTCAACAATTCATTCATCCAGCTATTACACCAGCATCAATTAGTAATCAATACCACCGATTGTTGGGTTTGTGGACTTTTACCCCATAATACAGATACAGATAAAGGAATGCCATATTTAGTTCTACCCCCCGCTTTTTGCGGGGGGGGGCATTGACATGCCTGTTTTGGACAGCCCCTAATCGTATTTGACAAAAAAAATCCCTGGTTTCTAGTGGGCTTTCTGCCCCCCGGGGGGGCAGAAAGACTGAATTTAGCCAATTTTTTGGGGGGGGGGGGGCAAAGGCCCTTGCCCAAGGGGCCGTTCCCCCCTCCCTGGTGTCTAGTGGGTGGATCCCTGCTCGGGATCCACTGGGGAGGGGTACCATTGGAAAGAGGAGATTCTCCCCTTTCCAATGATACCTCTCCCGTCTTTCTACGTGCTCAGGGAGCTGAGATAGCCCCCTGAGCACATAGAAAGTGAAACTGAAACCAGGGGGGGGGGGTCTCGGGAGCTGGGGAAGCTCTTCCCCCAGCTCCCGAGGCTTTTGGGGAGAAAAAGAAATCCGGTTCCGGGAGCCGTCCTGCGCACACGAGCACTGTGGCGCACGACGGCTCCTGGCCGTCGTGCGCACGCAAAGGGTTAAGTCCATGATTGGTCTTAGAGTTAGATCTTGCTTGGGTATTAGGAAGTATGGTGAATAGTTTCCTGTGAACCACTCCTGTTTTGGAACTTTTTCTATTGCCCGTTTCAGGCCTAGTTCCTTGATCTCTTCGTCTAGCAATTTTTGTTGTGACTTTAATAATTTTCTTGTCTTTGGTGGGTCGGTAGGTGGAACCTTTATGAGTTCTATGCAATACCCATACTTTATCAAATTTAATATCCAATTGTCTGTTATCCTTTCCCATTCTTTTTGGAAGAAGGATATTCTCCCCCCCACAGGTCTTTTGTGTGGGTCTTTGTTTGAGGCTAAGTCAGTTTGATCCATTTCCTCTTCCTCTAGAGGATTGACCTCTTCCATTTCCTCTTCCTCGAAAGGGCTGCTTTTGTTGTTGTTGCCAACCTGGTATCCTGTTTGCTGACCCATTTGTTGATTTGGGTTTTGCACTTGAGTTTGCTGTGACATTTGCTGTCCCTGTGCAAACGCGCCTCTACCTGTGGGTTTTCTGCTGTTGAAAGCCCCTTTTTTTAAAGAACCTCTTTGTTGCAGGGCACCCATTACCCTTGCAGTTTCATTATCTTTCTTTATTTGTTGAAGGGATTCATCCACTTCCTTGCCAAACAGTGCTTCTCCATTGAATGGCCTATTAATGATGGAGGTTTGAACTTCCTGTTTGAACCCAGAGATTCTGAACCAGGCATGTCTTCTTAGTATGGTTCCTGTGCACATTTGCCTACTAGCAGTGTCCGCCGCATCTAAAGCCGACTTTAGGCAGGTATTGGCCACGTTTTTTCCCTCCTGTAAATAGATTTTGCTCTCTTTTTGTCTTCTTCAGGAAGTTTGTCCAATATTTCCTCTATGTCATCCCACTGTTGGTGACCGTATCTATTTAGCAGGGCATTAGAGTTATCAATCCGCCATTGTGTTGCTGCCTCTTTCTCCATTCTCCTCCCCACCATGTCCATCCTCTTACTTTCCTTTTCAGGTGGTGGCCCTGTGTTGGAGACTGCATTGGCTCTCCTCCTGGCTGTGGTGACAATAATAGAGTCAGGTAATGTACTGCCCTGAATATATTTTGGGTCCTTTGTGGAGGGCTTGTATGTTTTCTCTACTCTGGGGGTTATCCCTTTGCTTGAAGCTGGTTCTTTGAATGCTTCCTTGCCTTGGTCCAGGATGCTCGGCAGCATGGGCAGGTATTGTGTGCCTTTTGTAGCTGGTGCCAGTGTTTTTAACAAGAAACATGTGTCCCCTTTTTCCTCCTCCAAGGGTACCCCAAATTGATTTGCTGCCCTTTTGACCATGTCATTGTAGAAAGCTATGTCATCTGGAGGTGAAGCTTTCGAAGGGTAGCTACAAATCTCCTCTTCTGGACTCTCGGTGTCGAAGTCGTTCACCGCACCCTAATACGCAGACTCCACGACGCAGGAATCCAGGACAAGGCCCTCGACTGGATCCGCTCCTTCCTCTCCGGCAGAACGCAGCGGGTCAGACTCCCCCCTTTCCTCTCGGACCCTACACCTACTGAGTCCCCCAGGGCTCCTCCCTCAGCCCGACGCTCTTCAACGTCTACATGGCTCCACTCGCCCCCATCGTCAGAACCTATGGGCTCAACACTGTGTCATACGCAGGCGAGACCCAACTCATCCTCTCCCTATCCAACGAACCCAACACCGCCAGACACAACTTTCGAGAAGGCATGGAAGCCATCGCCAAATGGATGAAAAACAGCTGTCTACAACTAAACACCAACAAAACAGAAGTACTCATCATGGGCCCAAACCCCGACGCCTGGAGCGACACCTGGTGGCCCCCCGCCCTCGGAAACCCGCCAACCCCCACGGACCACGCATGCAACCTGGGAATCATCCTGGACTACGAGCTCAAAATGGACCGCCAGATCAACTCCGTCTCATCTTCCTGCTTCCACACCCTCCGCCTCCTTCGTAAGACCTTCAAATGGATCCCCCTCGAACACAGAAAGACAGTCACTCACGCCCTGGTCACCAGCAGACTCGACTACGGCAACGCACTCTACGCCGGAATAAACCAAAACCTCACACGCAAGCTACAGAACATCCAGAACGCCGCCGCAAGACTGGTCCTCAACCTGCCAAAACACTGCCACATCTCGCAGCACCTGCGCACACTCCACTGGCTCCCCGTCGAGGTTAGAATCACCTTCAAGATACTCACCCACGCACACAAGGCCCTCCACGACACCGGACCAGCATACCTGAACAGCCGACTCAAATTGCACGCACCCCAAAGGACCCTACGATCAGCCCAGCTCTCCTATGCCGTGGTCCCCTGCACCAGAAAGACCAGATAGGGAGGCCGCTCCTTCTCCTTCCTTGCGGCCAAAGCCTGGAACGACTTTCCGCTCCACCTCAGACAACATCGCTCCCCATCTTCGCAAGAAACCTCAAAACCTGGCTCTTCGACAGACCCCCTCCTTGATGGACTGGAACCTGCACCCCCCCCTATCCCTAGCGCCTTGAGACCCATACGGGTGAGTAGTCGCGCTCATCAAACGCCTGATTGATTTGATTGATTGAAGTCGTTCCACTCTTCCTCAAAATTTTCGGAGTTTTCCTCCTCTTCAGGTATGTCTCCCTATTCCTCTGGTTCTTCGCCTCGAGGTTCTGGTGTCGGAGGGGAGTCGAAGATCCCTTCTTCCGCATCTTCTGCCTCCTCAGAGTCGACGTTTTCTGGTTCGGCCGCCGGTGTCTTTGGGATTCGAAAATCCTTCAGTGAGGCATCGAAGTCTTTTTTCTTTTGTAGGAGCGCGGCCATCTCTTCCTCGAGTCTTCTTTTCGACCTCGAGGGCTCTCTCGGCATCGGTGACCGGAGATTTTCTTCTCTTCCCGACGTTAGTCTTTGGCGGTGTAGTGCCCTTTTTTGTGGGTTCGGTGTCGACCCTTTGTTTCGGCGTTTTCGGCGATTTTCCCTCATTGGTAACCTTCGGATGGGTTCCGTGGGGTTCTTTCAATCGCGGCTGACCTTCGATTGCCTTTTTGCTCGGCGTCGGGGCTGCCTTGTGCACCTTATGTTTCGTGGCCCTTCGTTGCCGACGGATCTTTTTGGTGTCTTACCATCTCCGTCTTTGGATCTTTCGCTTTGTTATCGGCGTGGATTTTTTCGGAGTCTCCCTCAGGACCTCGACATCCAATCCCTCGTGCGTCGATTCCGCTGGTGCTCCATGTTCCTCCTCGTCGTTTGAGAAACCCAGGTCTTTCAGGGAGGTCTTCTTCGTCGTCTGCAACATTGTGGCGTAGTGGGCCTGTCTTTGAATTCGCGTGTTCTTAGCGTTTTCGGCAGGAACGCTGCGCAGGCCTCAGTCCTTGTCCTGGTGGTTCTCGGGCAGGCAGAGGTTGCAGACGTCTTGTGGGTCGTGTTGAGCGTACTTGTGGTGGCACTTGTGGCAGAACTTGAAGGAGGTATTCTCCATGGCCTCTACCTCGCCATTTGTGGACTGGAGTGGTCCTCTGGTTCTGTTCTCGCTCGCGACGTTGAAGGATGATATTTCTTCATGGTCGATGATTGATGATATATCCTCGGTGATCTTCTTTTCGAAGTTTTTGGGGAAAATTTCGAACTTGCTTCAGAGCTTCCCGTCTTGCTTCCAGACCCAACAGCGGAAAAAAGAATCTGAAGATGGCCACCACGCACGTCGACCTCCAGGATACCATCTGACGTCACACAGGGGACGTACCTGGCAACAAATGGTGGTCGACAGCGACCAAAACAAGGGGGAAAAAAAAGAAAGAAAAAAAACAATTCCGGACCCAACCACTAGATGGATATATAGAATAATGCACAGCATATGAACCCAGAAAAGGATTCACGCTGCAAAACCTATCCTGATCCTCATCCCCATCCACAACTCCATCCCCTTCATCCTGTGGGTCAGGCGAAAGTGGTGGTGGTGAATTTGCTGGTGAAATGAGCAAGTTAGGATCAATGGGAAAAGGAAGTGGAATATAAGGAGGAGAAGGGTTACCCACACTTTTCCTTATGAGAGGAATGTGGTAGTCCTCCGATAGGTCAATTTTCCGTTTCTTTGGAAGAGTGGCATGAATATGCCCTGTTTGAGGGTTGATTGCCAGTTTTTTCTGCTTCGGATCCGAAGGCGGCGCATCGGACTGAGGATCTTTAGTGGGAGAGTGTTTCTCCTTATGAGTCGGTTTCGGCGTCGAAGGTTTCACTCAGAGCCTTTGGGCGTCGAAGGTTTCGGCTCCAAGCCTTATGGTGTCGATGTCTTGGACTTGTTTTTCCGGCGCCGGAGTGGGGCCAGCTCGAGCCCGAGCCAGAAGGCTTGTCTTTCTGTTTCGGAGCCGGGCCCGAGGGCGGGGCGTCGGAAACTTTTTGTCGGTGCCGCCCTTGGCCTGAGGGCAGAGGAGGGACCGGAGCCTTTGTCTTATGTTGAGGGGGCAAAGGGGTATCTTTACTCATGGTACGCTGGCCCGGAGTAATCTGTTCCTCTTCTTCCATGTCGGAGTCGGCTTCAGACACGGAGATAAGTTCTTCTTCCTCCTCAGCTCCTTGAGGTTGATGTTCAGTGTCGGAATCTTCGCAGAAGATGTCCGGTGCGGGCCGCTCTGATGTTGCATTTCGTGTCGTGGAGCCCAACTGTCACAAAGAGTCTTTTTCGATCGAAACGATCGACACACATCGCAGTTGATCTCGTTGTGTTCCGGGGACAAGCAGAGGTTGCACACTTTGTGCAAGTCGGTGCGTAGAAACTTAGCACGACACCTGGGACATAGTATAGCTTGAATGGAGTCCGTTCCAACGACTGCTAGTGCGGTCGGCGCGGGTAGGCCCGACGGCCTGCCACGAGTTTCCCGATCGAAGGTTTTCCGAAGTAAGACGATGCGCCTCGAATGGGGAACCGCGTTCGATAACCATACCGTCGAGGGTAGTGGATTGCGCGTCGAAGGGGTCCGAAAACGGTACCGAACCGGAGCGCAGCAATACACATCCGAACCCGATGGCGGAAAAAAACAATCTAAGGATGGAGTCGATGCCCATGCGCACTATCACCGAAAGGAGGAGTCACCTACCTCGTGACTGGAAAGACTTCTTCGAAGAAAAACAAAGTGCAAACATCCGGACCCAACACTAGATGGCGATCTATGCATAGCATGTGATCTACAGCTCACATGCCTCGAACAATCTATTTCTTCAAGATTTAGTTGCAAGAGATGACATGGACAATTCAGATTCGAGTCGTGACTCCAATGAACCCATGCATACATCACCTTGTGCCCATCAAGAAGGACAGTAGCAGGGTCTAAACTTGTCTGGCTGCAGCTTCTCAGCAATGGATTTTTTTTGCCTAGCGGTCCGGACATGTGCATCCTGTAGGTTGTGGACAGTCCTATCACCTGCTCCTGCCAACGTGGTCCATCTACCTGATCTCCAACATTCCAATAATTGAAAGGTCAACATACAACCTACTCCAGCTACCTCATGGACAAAGACTTTGGCGGACTGTAATTTGCACTGTGAAACCAGTCCTTAAGACAATGTAATATACAACACAATGAACAAAATTACATAAAATATTGGAATAACAGATTAAAACAAAAACATTGCACAAACAAAAGGGGAATCAACAAAACAGCAAGACAATTTAAAAAAAGTGGGGAGTGGAACTAAATCAAATAAATTTCAACAAGATAAAAAAGGAAGCAAACACTGGAAAAAATGTTTTTAGAGCTAGTTAATGTCAGCATATTCTGTGAGAAATTTATATCTGTAAAAAATGAGTTTCACAACTTGTGGGTAGGCTTGCAGAAACTGCCTTGACGAAATTGGTGTATGTCAACATTACGGGTGGCATCTCTTGGTGATATATTAAACCTACTTAGATTTAGAAATTGCAAGGGATAATTGTGCAATTAATATATTTCCAAAATACAGATGCAAAAGAGTGAAAGGCTTACTTGCATGAGCTGAGCCTGTTCTTACAATTTCCTTTCATTTACTACAAAAGTGTGCTACTTCATACATTGACAATTTGGAGGGGATCCTCAGTCTGGCATACTTGCCATAGGGGCCCACATTTGAAAGTTTCTTTACTGCATTGTATGGCACACTTACTTTTCGGCTAGTTCTTCAATGAATACTGTGACAGCATTACTATCATGTCCAACCTCTTGAATATGAGCATTGTAATATCTTCCACCAGGTTCCAAGCGGACCTAAAGAAAGGAAATATTTAGAAATCTACCTAAACAGAGAAGGAAAATGCCACTTACCACAGTATGCATCTGTTCTTGGCATGTAGAGCAGTAGAATCTCATGCTATGCATAGATCGCCAGCTAGTGTTGGGTCCGGATGTTTGCACTTGTTTTTGTTCGAAGAAGTCATTCCAGTCAAGAGGTAGGTGACTCCTCCTTTCGGTGATAGTGCGCATGGGCATCGACTCCATCCTTAGATTGTTTTGCCGCAGAGGGTGATGATGGAGTTAGTAAGAGTAGTAAAAGAGAGATGTCCATGTATATTGTATCTAAGTAAGATAGTACTGCAACAGGTATAGGTTCCCGGGGAGGCGGGCGGGCGCATGAGATTCTACAGCTCTACATGCCAAGAACAGATGCATACTGTTGTAAGTAGCATTTTCCGTTCGAGGCATGTGAGCTGTAGATCACATGCTATGCATAGACTATATAGCAGTTATTCCCAAAGCGGTGGCCAACCTGTAGCTGTTGCGGTGGTCTGAAATAGTGTACGTAAAACTGCCTGGCCCACACTAGCTTGTTGTCTTGCGAACACATCTACACAATAGTGTTTTGTGAATGTGTGTGGTGTAGACCATGTTGCAGCTTGGCATAGGTTATCTATGGGTATATTTCCTAAAAATGCCATAGATGCTCCTAGTTTGCGAGTGGAATGCACTCTAGGGGGAATTGTTAAAGTGCGTTTAGCTTTAATGTAGCATATTTGAATGCATTTAACTATCCACCTTGCAATACCCGATTTTGATATTGGATTGCCTTTATGAGGTGGAGTAAAAGCAACAAAAAGTTGCTTGGTTTTTCTGAAGGGTTTGTTCTTTCTATGTAGTATAGTAATGCTCTTTTGACATCTAAGGTGTGAAGAGCACGTTCTGCCACTGAATCTGGTTGAGGGAAGAATACAGGCAGCTCAACAGATTGGTTGATATGAAAGGCAGAAATGACTTTAGGTAAGGATTGGGGTTAGTCCTTAGAACCACTTTGTTTTTGCGCATTTGTAAAATGGTTCTTCTATGGTTAGTGCCTGGAGCTCACTCACTCTTCTGAGAGATGTGATGGCTATGAGGAAGGCTACTTTCCAAGTGAGAAATTGCAGTTCACATTTGTGCAATGGCTCAAAAGGTGGACCCATGAATCTTGTAAGAACTATGTTGAGATTCCACACTGGAGTAGGTGGAAGTCTGGGGGGATGACTCTTTTAAGTCCTTCCATGAATGCTTTAATAGCACTCTAAAAAGAGACAAATGTTGTCTATTTTGTAGATGTGCAGCTATTGCAGCAAGATGTAAGCATGTGGATGTGTACGCTAAGTTGGAACGCTGTAGATGTAATAGATAGCAAATTATGTTTTTGATTGAAGCATCTAGCGGATTGATTTGATTATTGTTACAGTAAATTACAAACCGTTTACACTTTGCGGCATAGCATGCTCTTGTGGTAGGGCGCCTAGCCTCTTTGATAATATTCATGCAGTCTGGCGGAAGATTACGATAGCCAAACTCTAGGATTTCAGGTGCCAGATCGCAAGGTTGAGATGACTGGGTTCTGGATGCCTTATCTCTCCATGGTTCTGAGTGAGAAGATTGGGAGTAAGGTGTAGTTTTTGGTGAGGAACTACTGATAGCTCCAAGGTTGACGGGCCCATGTGGGAGCAACTAGGATTAGCGTCAGGGACTGCTGTCTGAGCTTCCGAACCACTAATGGAATGAGTGGGAGAGGCGGAAAAGCATAAGCAAATATCCCTGACCAGTTCATCCATAGTGCATTGCCTTTGGACAATGGGTGTGGATACCTGGACGCGAAGTTTGGGCATTTGCGTTTATGTGGGTGGCGAACAGATCTATCTCTGAAAAGCCCCACATTTGGAAGAATGGGAGGAGGACTTGAGGGTGGAGTTCCCATTCGTGGATTTGCAGTTGTTGACTGAGCAGATCTGCAATTTGGTTGTTTACTCCTGGTAGGTGTTCTACAAGGAGATATATTTTTTGAGGTATGGCCCATCTCCAGATGCTCTGGGCTAGCTGTGAGAGCTGGAGAGAGTGTATGTGGTATGTAGTACATTGCTGTCATGTTGTCTGTGCGAATTAGGACAGCTTTGCCTACTAGATGAAGTTGAATGGCTTTCAACGCTAGAAAAATTGCTAGTAGTTCTAGATGGTTTATGTGGAGTTGTTTTTGTTGCAGAGTCCACATTCCCTGAATGGCGAGTTTTTGAAGATGAGCTCCCCAACCAGTGAGCGATGCGTCTGCTGTTAACACTATCTGTGGAACCGGGTCGATGAATGGCTGCCCCTTGGAAAGATTTTGTATGTTCCACCACTGCAGAGAGCGATGGGTGCGGCGATCCACCAACACTAGATCTGATAACTGACCTTGAGCCTGGTTCCACTGATGTGCCAAGCATTCCTGTAGGGGGCGCATTTGGAGTCTTGCGTAAGGAACGATTAAAATGCAAGATGCCATAATTCCCAGCAATTGCATGAACACTCGAGCTGGTAATGAGCGTTGAGGCTGAAACTGTGATATTAGAGTCTGCATGTTGCGAATCCTTACTGGATTTCGATACGCTAGAGCTTTCTGAGTGTCTATTGTGGCTCCTAGATACACTTGTGTGTTGGATGGTTGGAGATGAGACTTGGTAAGGTTTACAGTGAACCCAAGGTCGTGATGCAGTTGGACTGTTTTCCGAGTGTGGCGTAGGTAGCTTTGTTGCGAGCTGGCTTTTATTAACCAGTCGTCTAGGTAAGGGAAGACGTGGATGTGCCGTCTTTTTAGATGAGCTGCGACTACTGCCAGACACTTGGTGAAGACTCTGGGTGCTGTTGTTACTCCAAATGGGAGAACTTTGAATTGATAATGTTGTCCGTCCACCACAAACCTGAGGTATTTCCAGTGAGCCTGGTGAATGGGAATATGGAAATAGGCGTCCTTTAAGTCTAGAGTGGACAGAAAGTCGCCTTGTTGCAGGAGTGGGAGCACTTGTTGGAGTGTGACCATGTGAAAGTGGTCTGATTGAATGTACAGATTTAGTTCTCTGAGGTCTAGTATAGGCCTGAGAGAGCCGTCCTTTTTGGGAATTAAGAAATACAGGGAGTATACTCCTTTCCCTTGGTATTGTAATGGGACTGGCTCTATAGCGTGTTTTTCTAAGAGAGAGAGAACCTCCTGTTTGAGGAGGGTGAGGTGCTCTGGTGACATTGCATGTTATCTTTGAAGAATATTTGGGGGAGTGTCAGTAAGTTCCAGGCAGTAACCATATTGGATAATTTGTAGCACCCACTTGTCTGATGTGATTGAATTCCAGACAGGTAGGAATTGTGAGAGACGTCCCCAGACAGGAGTGGAGTGATCGGGGGATAGCGGAAGGAAGTCACGGTTTGTTTGCGGGGGAAGTGCGTGTGGAGTTACCTCTGCTTCTTCCCTTACCATTGTTTCCTCTAAAACCTCCTCGGAAATAACCTCTTGAAGAGGGGGATTGATTGTTGCCCTTGTAAGAGGAGGAGGGATTTTCGGTGGACACAGTTTTTGAACCACCCCTATAAAAGGTGCGGCGAAAGGAACCCCTATTGGTAGGTGACTGCAAAGCCCCCATGGACTTTGCAACCTCAGTGTCCTTTTTCATCTTTTCCAGCGAAGTATCAACAGCTGGGCCAAAGAGATGTTCCTTGTTGAATGGCTGGTTAAGTATTGAGGTTTGCACCTCTGGCTTGAAGCCTGATATCCTCAGCCAAGCATGTCTGCGTAAGAGTACACTGGTGTTGACTGTACGAGCTGCTGTGTCTGCTGCGTCTAGGGCACACCTAATGGATGTATTAGAGATAAGTTTACCTTCCTGAATAAGGTCATTAGCCTTAGATTTGTATTCATCAGGTAAGTGCTGCATGAGTTTCTCTAACTCATTGTAATGAGCCCTATCATAACGATCCAAAAGAGCTTGAGCGTTGGCAATGCGCCAGTGATTTGCTGCCTGTGAAGCCACTCTTGCCTGAGGCATCAATAAGTTTAGACTCCTTATCAGGAAGAGGAGCTTCGCCTGTGGTTTGTGAATTAGCACTCTTGCGAGCGTTGGAGACTACAAGAGAGTCTAATGGCAGCTGGCCTCTAATGTAAACCGGGTCGTGGGAGCGGGTTTATATTTTTTTATCCACCCTAGGTGTGATTATCCTTGCCCTTATGGGGTTTTTAAATACCTCATCCGTGTGTTTTAACATGCCTTTGAGCATAGGTAAGGTATGGGTAGCTCTTTGGGAAGTAGTAAGTGTTTCAAAGAGGAAATTCTCTTCTAAAGGCTCCTTATGGAGCTCCACCCCATGATATTGAGCAGCCCTGTTAAGGAGTTCAATGTATCCAATGTTGTCGTCAGGTGGGGAAGGTCTGGAGGGATATAAATCAGGGTCATTGTCTGTGTTTGGATCTGTATGGTAATCCTCCCAAGGGTCAGTGTCCTGGGGCCTATCCTGATCTTCATCCCCATCCCCTTCATCTGTGGGTCAGGTGAAAGTGGTGGTGGTGGTGTATTTGATGGTGTGATGAGCAAGTTGGGATCAGTGGGAGAGGGAGGTGGAATATAAGGGGGAGAAGGGTTAGTATCCACACTCTTTCTTTTGAGAGGAATATGGTAGTCCTCCGATAGGTCAATCTTCCGTTTCTTTGGAAGAGTGGCATGAATATGTCCTGTTTCAGGGTGGATCACCAGTTTTTTCTGTTTCGGATCCGAAGGCGGGTCATCGGTCCGAGGCTCTTTAGAGGGAGCGTCTTTCTCTTTATGTGCCGGTTTCGGCATCGAAGGTTTCGGCTCCGAGCCTTTAGGCGTGGAAGGTTTCGGCTCCGAGCCTTTCGGTATTGAAGGTGGAACCTTGGTCAACGGTGGTATTGTGACCAACACATGCTTGAATTTGTGTTTCGGTGCCAAAGGTATTGGTTCGGCGCCAGAGTGGGTCGGCCCGAGCCGGAAGGCTTCTATTTGTGTTTCGGAGCCGGGCCCGAGGGCGGGGCGTCGGAAACTTTTTGTCAGTGCCGACCTTGGCCCGAGGGCAGAGGAGGGACCGGAGCATTTGTTTTAGGTTGAGGGGGCAAAGGGGTATCTTTACTCACGGTACGCTGACCCGGAGTAACCTGCTCCTCTTCTTCCATGTCGGAGTCGGCCACGGAGATCAGTTCTTCTTCTTCGGCTCCTTGAGCTTGATGTTCAGTGTCGGAATCTTCACCGAAGATGTCCGGTACGGAGCCGCTGTGGTGTTGCATCTCGTGGCGTCGAGCCAGACGGTCACAAAGTGTCTTTTTCGATCAAAACGATCGACATGCGTCGCAGTCGTTCTCGTCGTGTTCCGGGGACAGGCAAAGGTTGCACACTTCATGCAAGTTGGTGCGTGGAAACTTAGCACGACACCCGGGACAGAACTTGAAGTGAGTCCGTTCCATCGACTGCTAACGCGGTCGGTGTGGGTAGGCCCGACGGCCTGCCACGAGTTTCCCGATCGAAGGTTTTCCGAGGTGAGACGATGCGCGTTGAATGGGGAACCGCGATCGATAACAATACCGTCAAGGGTAGTGGATTGCGTGTCGAAGGGGTCTGAAAACAGTACCGAACTGGAGCACAGCAATACACATCCGAACCCGATGGCGGGAAAAAACAATCTAAGGATGGAGTCGATGCCCATGCGCACTATCACCGAAAGGAGGAGTCACCTACCTCGTGACTGGAAAGACTTCTTCAAACAAAAACAAGTGCAAACATCTGGACCCAACACTAGATGGCGATCTATGCATAGCATGTGATCTACAGCTCACATGCCTCGAACATAATGTCTAGGACATGGGCTTTACTCATAAAATGAAGTACTAGTTTTGAGTCATAAACACCTGAGTAAATTTGGTATACAAAGGAATAATAACAAAATGATCCACCTGTAGTAAACACTAACCTGGCATTTGTCACCTAAACAGTAGTGCCTCCCAGCAAACACCATGTAATCTGTTTTCTGAAGCTCTGTAAAAGGAAAGAAATTGTGTGTACAAATAATTTTTTTTTTTTATTTTGTTACAAAGTTTCTGAATTAATTATTCTGTACAGCTCAGCCATCATCAACATCTTTGAATGATTCATTCAAGTATTTATAAAGCACGGTTACCCCAAGAGTCCATAACACTGCATATGCACCTTGCTGCCTCACTTGCAGCAAGGTGCACATATGGCATCACAAGAGCCACAGAGGATGACCAGATCTTACTTGTAGGCATATGTGCAAGGAAGTTACGCAAAAGACAAAAAGGACCCTGTCCCATGCACTATGCAGAGAAATTTGCAGTCATTGAAAGGAACTATACTTAAGTTGATGCAAAAGGGAAAATCTGTCTCTTGTAAAGTCAAACTGAGAACATGCATAGCGGGAGCCACACATAGCAGAGGGATATACTATTAAGAAAAGAGCAATACATGTAACAAAGCAAAGAGTAGACCTCTTAAAAGCAGAGAACTTTATATGTTTTATGCAAAGGGTAGACAGTCAGCTCAAGAGCTACACATCTTAAGAGGAGGAAGAATGGGAGAGGCACAGTATTAAAATACAAAAAAAAAAATTGAAAAAAATCAAACAGGAGCATCTTTAAGAGAAGTCAGTGCATTAACCATGATGGAGGAGGGACAAACCACACTATTTATTTTAGAGCAGGTGATTGTTAACTTTACGCTTATTTTACTTTACAGCTGTAACAATAGCCTGCAAGTGTCAGACCACTGAACAAAGAACTGCCAAAAGATCAACAAAATATTTAAAACATTACTTAATTAAATTAGTCAGATGTATCTTTAAGAATTAGCCCAAAAAAATCTACTCTTCAAATTTTAACAAAACTCGAAAAAGTATTTTCAATCTCATGAGAAGTTTATTTTTTAGAGAACTGAAACCTTTCCTAAAATGGACTGATTTTATAGTTTGATGCCATGATATTGTGCTTTCTGTTCTGTTAAAAAATTGTGTAGCCAATGGTGCACGTTTGTTTACAAATCTCTGGCGATTATAATTTTTAGCAACGAGCTAAAAGGACCCAAGGTTTCAGGATGACCGATGATGGGTTGATGGAGAAATTACTGCACGACAGAAATAACACCTGTGACCTCAATGGTGTCACTATCAAGGATCCGGTCACATTAGGGTGTAGTATGTGCTCTTTGGTGGAAACCCTTTGATACAGAAAGGTATCATCAGGCAATGGCTCACAATAATGACTAGGCAACTAATCAGGCCACACAGAAATCAGACTACAGTGACTAGATGAAACCTCGATAAGTGAAAGGACTAGGTGGAGCAGAGTTGGCAAAAGCAACCAAAAACTACACAGTGCTTAATTTGTGCCAGTGGTTGCAGGTGGTTGGCACCAGCACTCATTTGTCATGATCACACTTACCTAGAGCAAGAAAAAGAAAGTTAGAAAAGGGAGCTGGGAGAGAAATATAGAAAAACTGAAAAAAGGAGAAATCAGGACTGGAAAAGAATCTGTCAGAGTGAGCTAGAGAGACAGGAGGTGCACAGTGGTGTAAGAAAGACTTAAGGTAGAATCAAGACAGAACGAATAGTTTACCTGTCGGTGTAGTTTTGCAGCTTGAAGACTTTCTGGATTCACTATGCTGTGCATTATTCCACCATCTCGTGGTTGGGTCCGGATTCGTAGTCTTTTCTTTCTTTTTGTGTTTTTTTTTTTTTTTGTTGGCCCAGGTGGGCGGCGACGCCTTCACCATTTGGTGTCCTCGCCATCTTCGGATTCTTTTTTTTTTGGTTTGTAGTCTATGTCTTTTCCTTTTATCCTTGTATTTTTCTTTTGATCCCTCTAAACCTTTTATGTAGTCTAGTTTTACCCTTAACCTCCTATGTTATCTTCCTGGCGGAGGCGGGTGGGATCGCTAGTGAATCCAGAAAGTCTTCAAGCTGCAAAACTACACCGACAGGTAAGAAACTATTCGTTTTGCAGCGTGAATCTTTCTGGATTCACTATGCTGTGCATAGACTTTGTAGCGGTTTTGTTATTGCGGTGGTTGGGTGGAAGATGAGCATTGGTTGCTGAAAATGTGCTGTAAGACCTTCTGTCCTACTTGTGCCTCTTTGTTCATCTGGATATCCACACAGTAGTGTTTGGTGAACGTGTGCACGGAAGACCATGTTGCCGCTTGGCAAATGTCTTGGATAGGTGTGTTCTCTAGGAACGCAACCATTGCTCCTTTCTTCCTTGTTGAGTGAGCCTGGGCGGCTCCCTCTAATTCTTGTCCTGCCTGCTTGTGGCAGAGTTGTATTGCCTGTGCAATCCATCGTGCTATGGTATTTTTTGTTACTGGTCGTCCCAAGAAACTGCTTGTGAAGGAAACGAAGAGTTGTTTTGTTTTCCTGCATTCCTTTGTCCTTTCTATGTAGTGCATCACTGCCCTTCTGGCGTCCAGCGTGTGTAGCGCTTTTTCTGTGGGCGTTGATGGTTTCTGGAAGAAACTTGGTATCTGTATTGTCTGGTTAATATGGAACCGCGACACCACCTTTGGCAGGAAGTGTGGGTCCGTTCTCATGACAATTCTGTCCTTGTGTATTTGCAAGTAGGGCTCTTGTAGTGTAAGAGCCTGCAGTTCACTGACTCTTCGCAGTGACGTGATAGCCACCAAGAATGCCGTCTTTAGTGTGAGCATGTGCAGTGTGGTCTTGTGTATGGGCTCAAATGGTGATTTCATCAACTGTGTTAGCACAGTGTTGAGGTTCCAGCTTGGGGCTGGCATCCTTTTGGGGGGCTATTCTTTTAGCCCCTCCAGGAATCTTTTGACCACCTGGGAGGTGAAGAAACTTTTCCCCGCTTCTCCCCTGGTGTAGGCCACTATGGCTGCTAAGTGAACCCTTAGTGACGAGTAGCTCAGCCCGCTGTGTAGTAGGTGCGTTAAGTATTGTAGTACCGTTGATTCTTTTGTGACCTTTCGTTGCAGTCCCTCTTTAAGGCACCATTGCGAGAACCTTTTCCACTTTGCAATGTAGCACTTCCTTGTAGTGGGTCTCCTTGCTTCTCTGAGTACTGCCATAGTGCTTGGTGGTAGCTTGAGGTGTGCGAATTCTAGGTCCTCAGGAGCCATGCTGCTAGACTGAGGCTCTCTGGTTCTGGGTGGAGCACTTTTCCGTCTTGCATTGTCAGGAGGTCTTTCCTTCTGCTGAACCTGTGCGCTGGTTCCTGCGCCATTTCCATTATTTGTGAGAACCATGACTGTCTGGCCCACTGAGGTGCCACCAGTATGAGTGTCATGCTGCTGCTCCTGCATTTGCTGAGTACCTTGTGTAACAGTGGTATCGGGGGAAAAGCGTATGCAAATTCGTTCGACCAACTTATCCATAGCGCATTCCCTAGGGACCTTTGGTCCGGTTGTCTGGATGCGTAATGTTGGCATTTTGCATTCTGGGGTGTTGCAAACAGGTCTATCCGTGGTGTACCCCATTTTTGGAACAGCCGCTGCACTTCCTGTTGGTTGAGCTCCCATTCGTGGGATGCCGACGTCTGCCTGCTGAGTCGGTCTGCTTCTACATTGTCTATTCCTGGAAGGTGTATCGCCAGTAGGTCTATCCTTAGAGGGATGGCCCATCTCCAAATCTCTTGTGCCAGGCTTGATAGCGGTGCTGACTGTGTTCCACCTTGTTTGTTGATGTAGAACATGGTGGTTGTGTTGTCTGTTTGTATCAGCACTCTGTGGCCATAAAGCTGCTTCTGAAAGGCTCTTAAGGCTAGGAACACAGTTTTTAGTTCTAGGTAGTTGATGTGTCTCACTGCATCTTGTTGTGACCACAGCCCCCTGACGCGGAGTCTGTCCATGTGCGCGCCCCAGCCCTGCTGTGAGGCGTCTGTTGTGATGGTCACTGTTGGAGTTGGCTGTGTGAATGGCTTCCCCTGTTATATGTTCTCTTCCTTCCACCACGCTATTTCTCGCTGCACTGCGTGTGTGACAACCACTAGATCTTCCCAACTCCCTGTTGCTTGTGACCACTGTTGCTGTATCCATTCCTGGAACGGTCTCATGTGCAGCTTGATATTTGGGACTAGGTGGATGCATGATGCCATCATCCCCATTAGTCTGCTCACCGTCCTCGCTGTCAGAACTTGCCCCTTGCGGTAATGACGTGTTTCCCTCAGGAGCGCTATAGTTCTCTTGTCGCTGGGGAACACTTTGGACTGTGTGCTGTCGATTTGTGCCCCTAAGAATATTTTGATCTGCTGCGGTTCTGTTGACTATTTCTCCCAATGTATTGAGAAACCTAGTCTGGACAGTGTTTGTATGACTTGTTTGATGTGATCTTTGCAGTGCCTGTATGATCCTGCTTTCACAAGCCAGTCGTCGAGGTAGGGGTATACATGTATGCCCTTTCTCCGTAGGTGCGCTGCCACTGCTGCTAGGCATTTTGTGAACACCCTTGGTGCGGACTTGAGCCCGAAGGCTAGCACTGTGAACTGGTAGTGATTCTGGCCTATCACGAATCTTAGTAGACGTTTGTGTTTGTGGTTGACTGGTATGTGCAGATATGCGTCTTTCATGTCTATGGTCGCCATGTAGTCCCCTTGTTGGATTTGGGGTATTACTTCCTGAAGTGACGTCATTTTGAATTTTTGAGTTCTTACGAACTTGTTCAGGAATCTGAGGTCCAGTATTGGCCTTAGTGTTTCGTCTACCTTTGGCACTAGGAAGTATGTTGAGTAGACTCCCCTGTTACTTTCGTTGATTGGAACTGGTTCTATTGCTCTTTTTTTTTTAGCAGCTCCTCTGCTTCTAGACGTAGGAGTGCGAGCTCCCTTGCGGGCAGTGGCCGGTGTCTTGGTTTTCTGCCCGGGGGGTGTTTTTGGAGTTCTATGCATTATCCGTGCTGTATGATGTTCAGTATCCACTTGTCAGTGGTAATCTCTCTCCATTGTGTGAGGAAGTTTCCTATTCGGCCCCCCACCAGGGTTGTATGCTCGGTGGTTATTTGTTTGCTGTATGTGTTTCTTATTTTTTCCTTCTGTTGACTTCTACTCTCCCTTGGTGTTGATAGGGGAGGGTTTGGTTTCTTTGCGGAGTCACTTTGAGGTGGGCTGCTGACCCCCTCTTCGGGACTGTCCACGTCCGTACCCGCGTCCTCGAAAGGACCATCCTCTGGGTTGATACTGCCAATTTTGCTGTTGTTGTCCCTGTTGGCTTTGGCCCTGGTTGTTCCCCTGGTATCCTTGTTGGGGAGATTGGTGGGAAGTGGCGGGCGCATTGCCCCCTCTACCATTGGGCCGCCTTGAGGGGGTTCCTCTTCTCATCCCCCTGAACTGCAGTGCTCCCATGGACCTCGCAGTTTCGTTGTCTTTTTTAAGCTGCGTGAGCTTTTCGTCGACTGGGGCTCCAAAGAGTTTCTGGGCGTCGAATGGCGTGTTCAGGATATTGCTTTGTACCTCAGGTTTGAAACCAGAGATCCTGAGCCATGCGTGTCTCCTTTCAGTCACCCCTATCATCATCTGCCTGCTGGAGTTTTCTGCTGCGTCCAAGGCTGATTTTAGGCAAGTGTTTGCGATAGCCTTGCCCTCTTCCACTAGGTGATTAGCCCTTTGTTGGTGTTGTGGCAGGTGTGTTACGAGCTGGCTCATTTCATCCCAATGCTGGTATGCATGCCTGCTGATGAGGGCGTTGGAGTTGGCGATGCGCCAGTGTATGGCTGCGTTCCTCTCCACCTTTCGTCCTGTGAGGTCTATTCGTTTGCTCTCCTTGTCTGGAGGTGGACCTGTGTTAGTGGGCACATTGGCCCTTTTCCTGGCCGTTGCCGTGATAATGGAGTCTGCTGGCACTGACCCCTGGATGTGTTTGTACTTTTTTTCGCTCCTTAGTGTAACCGCCTTGCAGACTGCCGGTTCTTTGAAGGCCTCCCTTCCCTGGTCCAGGACGCTAGGAAGCATGGGTAGGAACTGGGACCTGGTTTGTTGAGGAAGTAGGGTTTCCAAAAGGAAACATGCCTTCACCTTCTCCTCTTGCATTTCGACGCCATACGTTGCTGCAGCCTTTTGGACGACCACATTGTAGACTCCAATGTCGTCTGGCGGCGAAGGCCTCGAGGGATAAGAGTCTACCCCTTCTTCTGGTGAATCTGCGTCGAGGTCTTGCCAGTCTAAGTCTTGTGCTTCCGAGGGCGTAGAGTCCCGGTAAGGCTGGAACTCTTCTTTGCCTTCAGCTTCGAAGTAGTAGTCCTCTTCGCCCTGTTCGTCGAGCGGTTCGGGGGTTCGATGTCTTCGGTGTCGCCCTCCCCGTGTGCTTCGCGTGATGGCTTCGACGGAATGGCGTATAGCTTCATTTTTTCGTCGAAGTCTATTTTCCGTTGCAGGATGCTCGCCATCTCTGCTTCGAGCCTTCTCTTTTTCTTCTCCATCTCGTGGACCTTTTCGGCGTCGATGGCTGAAGCGCTCCTCTTCGCGGTCTCGGACGTCGAGGATGACGCCAGGCCTTCTTTTCTGGGCGTCGAGGCTTCCTTTTCGGAGGTTACCTTCGACGCCCTTGGTTTTTCGGAGGCTTTCGCCGATTGGGAGTCCTTCCCGAAGGATCCGCTCGGCTGTTTGTCCTTGGTTGCTGTTGCTTTCGTCGAGTGCTTCGGCGGCAACGCTCCCTTCGAGGACTTGGCTTCACATCTGAGAGTGTCGCTCGGGGCCTTAGCTTCACTCTTTCGAGCGTCGCTTGGGTGCTTCGGGGTCGACGTCTCCCTTACCTCCTTCGACGTTTTCTTGTGGACCTCGACGACTGAGCAGTCCTCCGGTCCCTCTGCGATGTCGTCTTCCTCTCCACTCGAGAGGCCCAGGTCTCGGAGCGATGGAGCTGGTCCCTGGCCCTGCATGTTGTAGTTAGCCCTTCTTTGCCTCTCTCACCCGGAGGGTTTTCGGGGTGAAGGCCGAACACGCGTGCAGTTTTCACTGATGTGGTCGAGCGGCAAGCAGAGGTTGCAGACTGGGTGCTGGTCCTTCTGGGCGTATTTGTGGTGGCAGTTTTGGCAAAACTTAAACGGTGTCTTGTCCATACCCGCGCTCAGGGGGCCCCCTTTGAGCGCATTCTCTGTAGGCGTCGAGATTTTGGTCGTAGACCTTCTACCTAGTCGTCCTTCTCGTCGCCTCCTGTACTCATCTCCTCGTCCGGTGTCTCAGGAAACGATCCTTTGTGGTGATTATTGAAATTTGAGATTCTTCGTCCAACTTTCTGGAACTTCTCGTCGACGATCCAGACCCCACGGCGGAAAAAAGAATCTGAAGATGGCGACCAAAGGTGGGAGCTTCCGCAGGAAGCGCGACGACGTCACTGAGGACACCAAATGGTGGGGGCGTCGCCGCCCACCTGGGCCAACAAAAAAAAAAAAAAAAAAAAAGGGACTACGAATCCGGACCCAACCACGAGATGGCGGAATAATGCACAGCATAGTGAATCCAGAAAGATTCACGCTGCAAAACTTAGTAATCCGCAACCCCAGCATTCGTTAGTGCAGTCAGAAGGCTCAGTGGAAAATCTTTGGAACTCAGACCTTATTTTAATTTACAAATTAATCAATGAAAATAGGCTACGATTACTGTGCAGTTGTCTCCATTCCTTACACAGATAACATTTGGAAATTACCTTTCCTGCTGTCTAACCAAACATCGAACTCCACATTTCGATATATCTCTGGGTCCAGGGCTTTCAACACCTTGTACGGAAAAGGCATCTTCGATGGATTTTCTAAAGGCTAATATGTAAAGGGGAAAATTACTATAATTAACAAAATGTTTTGAGCAAAGTATTCATTTATCTTAACATCTAAAAATATTTTCAAAAAATGGGTCGACAGCAGGTCCTGGGCAGCAAAAGGTGAAGTCTAGCAGACGTAGATATACCTTCATCGGCATACAGCTAATTCACGAAAATTCACGAATACTCTTCTAATTCTGGCCCGAGGGTACCCTGCCATCTAACAACAGGGCCAGAAATTGCTTTAGCACCGATAAACCCAAATATCGAATTGGAATTTCACACTTAGTTTGCAGCAAACAGCCATTTTGGAATGAAACCGGTTTCACATATTCAGCATTTCTATACTAGTATCCTGTGTGCGGATAGTCATTAACTACTGATATACCATGACAACAATACTGATGCGTCCAACAGGATAATATTTACTCCTTGGGACATTTAACTTTCCAAGAGTAGAGAGAAGAAGCAGTCAAGATAAAGGAGCTGAGAAACTCGGATACAGTATAAAACAAGACAATAGATAATTGACTAACCTTAGAAAATTACACTTAATTACACAAGGAATAAATGGTTTAGTTAAAATCATGGTACGTGAAGAAAATCGGTAAGTACTAGGATCTTCTAAAGTGGCGATGTAACCCAAACACTTATTGCATTTAAACACTTGGGCTAGACTCCCGACAGCATTGGACCTTTGGTCACTGCTATCCTGTCCGGTTTGGTTCTGGTCGACTCTGGGTTCTTCAGATGTGCATGGGCCTCACCTTACAGGATCTAGGCTCTCACTAAGGGACCTTGAAGGGAAGACCGACAGGCATTATCGACAGAGGATGCTTCTGCAGCACCTTTGGTTAGCAAAGGTGAAATTAAAAGTTTGCCCGACCCCCCCATCCCCTCTCAAATAGATGTATGCCAAAACCTATAATTCAAACATTTTGAGCCCCACACCTCTAAGTCTTAAGTGATCCCCTTATATTATTATGTTCAGTAATGTGATAAGCAAGCTTATGTGAACATATCTGGAAGGTTTTGTTTCAATACAGGCTGCCTCATTCTTTACATTTACTTGTTAATTTCTAAAAGTTTCTAGATGGTTGGTGACTGTCTGTTTACTCAAAAGAACATTATATTGTAAAATGAAAATCATTGACAGAGCATCAGGCAACTATATCAATTGTTTCCACTAAGTTCTTAACAATGAAATGAAGTTATAAAAGCCAAGCACAGAAAGTGAAGGGCAGAGAGCAGTCTTCAGCCAAGGCGACATTGGGACAGGTCACACAGAGCCATAACTCCTTAGCTACCAGCAATAGTGCCACTCCGCCCTCGTGTGCAGAGTTATCGTTGCAGCTGGCCTTGTGAGAGGAGTTTAGCAAGCATGCCATTTCCTTGACCACAGACCTTGATGCAGATCAGCTGGGCTTTATGCAGGTCTGCCCAAGGAACAGCTCACTCTTGGAAGGTGCAGACCACCTCCTCAGCAGACAGGTATCTCTTCTTTCATTCTCCAGAACACAGCAATAAGGGGCCTGTGAACGTTCTACAGACTTCGCCCCCCATCTACAGGGAAGGTAACTTCCCAGCAGAGACACTACCCCTGGTCCGGTCTGTTCCTTCTACTCTGGTGTGCAGCTGTCCAGTAACAGCTGAAGAGTCCAGTACTTACAACCTTCTCAGTGGCCAAGTCTGATGCCAAGAACCAACCTAAGGGTGTGCAGCTTTTAAATTTTATCGGCTCCTTTAATCCTGCAGATGCATTCAGTCCTTGTTGGCAAATGTTAATATTTTTCAGATCCCAAGTATCCAGTCAGACAAGTTTTTACTGGTCCAAATGCTATGTTTAATAGCCTCAGACTGAGAGTGGCATCTACTGCCGTGGCCCTGGTAGAAGGCCACAGCACAGGCGATGGGAGAGTTTTGCTAAGGCAGAAGGAATCTACACAGAGACAAAGGGGTACAGGGCAGAATACCTTTCACACCCTGCTGGCTCCCCGGATTGAGGAGGGTATAAATAAAAGTATATGTACAAATGGAAATATTGAAGGGCTTAACCAACAAGAGACAAAAGGAAGCCATCATGCGGTGCAGCACACTCGACAAAAGCCAGACAAGCCCAATTCACCCATGCATCACCCATCCCATACGCACACAGACGTCCTTCAAACATGCTGCAGTCATAATGAATGTAAAGGGCACCAGTAATGGTCAATGATTTAACCTTTGCTGTGGCAAGAAAGCTGAAAATCTCCCCACAGGAGTACAGGGCTGCTTTCAGCTGCAATCCAGTCCTGCAAAAGCACATCCTACAGCAAGAATCTGGGAAGTACATCCTAACTTAAGCTGGACCCTGTTCCTTCTGGCGCAATATCACCATAGGAGCTACAAACCGTTCTGTCGGGAGAAAGAAATCTCCTCAAGGGGAATTGTAAATAATGTTTTTCATTAAACATTAAATACTAAAAGGGCCTAAAATGGTGCAGTTTAAGAAGCAGCTTAAAACATGGATGTTCTAACGGCCATATTGTTATAAGTTACCGGTAGTGTGCAGCCAAGGCGCCGAGAGATCCCTTTGGGGATGATTCGTTGCGCAATCTAAGTTTTAATAATAATAATAAAATAATAAGTGATCCCTTAAACATGTGGGAAATTTCTCCTGAGTCGGGTAACACAGACCTTTCAAGAAAATAATATCTTAAACCACTGACCACGCCAACATCAAATTAGGTTTTAAATATATTTTTCGTATATCAAAACATGTGTGTATATATGTATATATACATATACATCTTTTCATATTTCTCTTTCCAACGACTGTCCAGAAAACAAAGAACAATACATCACATTGACATGCATCGTGAAAATCAAAAAATTTTGATTTCAACTATGTATATGTTGAGCCACAAAAAAATCAAGTGTCATAGAATATAATAAGCCTGTGAGGAACTATTGCCTCAGCTTGTGTTAATCTGCGGGTAGGAATGTCTGTTTGAAAAAAGTGAAAAAACTAAACTTAAGAGTAATTGCTCCCATGACTTAAGCATTAACCAGTCTCTACCCATGTAACTGAGGTTCGTTGCATTGTTCTTAGAAGCAGTAGGCAAAACATGCCTGCGAAACATGCAAAAAGTGTAGACATTTTGCTTGTAGAGCACTTTTGCCACTGCAGAGTCTGCAAAATATTCTCTTACTAATGCACCTGATGAAACACCAGCCAAAGGAGGTGTGTTCCATTTCTCACATTTCCACTTTGGAAAAGAAAAAAAAATAGCCGAGGCCTACCTAGTTCTTTTGCACTTTTCCGTCTTTTGCTGGCAAGCGATCTTTACTGCCAATCCCTCATTTACCAAGTCCTTCATAGCCGAAATTGAATTCTACCCTTTTGATTAACTGGGTAAATACTACTAACGTCCAGCAGATGGCGCTCGTGGATTACGTTCCCAGTACTGCAATGAACACATCTGTGGCACACATTTTGGTGGCATCAGAGAATATTCTGTGAACTTAACAGCTTCGGATATGGAAGCGTCACCTACTGTAAACATTGTATCGAAATGCTTAGAGTCTGGTAATTGAATTCGGTTTCTGGCAGCCCATCTTCCAGTAAATGTTATAAAATGAGCCTGTACACCCTGACAAACGAGTCTCTGATGTGAATTTTTTCTATAATCTATTTTTATTGGGCAAAAAGAGACGAAAGGGAAGGATGCTCAAACAAAAACATAATATCCATACATAACTTTCAATAGTGATTCCAACATGACAACTTTTTACTAGACAGTTTCTTATAAAAGAGAAGCAAACTTGTTTAATATAATATTTGTTCTTTATTCCTCTCAGAAAGGTGTTCCTATGCCTGTTCAATGTGACCTGATGCCGGTTCGGAAGAAAACAGGGAGCAACTCCTGCCACCGCTTAGCACTTGGGGCAGATGTATTTAACCAAAAACTAGCAAGAATCAACCGAGTCACAGCACAGGCATTAAAATTTCAAGCTTTCTGCTATATCAATTTTAGCCCCCAAAATTAGCAATACATTCAGTGGCACATTCTTAATTCTAGTACAGATCTCTCAAATGTTAAAAAGCTCCTAAGCTGTAATGAGTACCCGAGTACTCACCATCTGCATCAGTGGTCGAAGGGAGGGGGGGGGGAGGGGGCGGGGGGAGGGAGTAGGGCAACTGTAGGTGGAGAATCAGAGGACGGGAATAACCCAAGGATTGGATCAGTGGGTGGAGTCACAGGTGTGGCCAGAATGCGGAAAACATCCCAATTTTTAGTATTTGTTTGGCATTTAACTGCCCAATTACAGCTTATTATGTTATTTAATTCAACCAATGGATACACGATTATTTAAGGTTTAATATGAGTTATTGTCATTAAAATACATTCACAAAGTGGGATAGGTTTCCAATCACAGAATGTCCCAAATACGCTTAAAAGTGGAAGCACAAGCCATACGTCTCCGAGCCATGGAGTTTCTGTCATCAGCACTTCTCTTCCCTTTCTCCACAAGAGCAGTTCAACCATGAACGGCAAAGTCTCCTAGTTTGCACATGTTTTCTATACAATTATGGCTCTGCTATATTTGCCATATAATACAAGATCTGCCGCATAATCTGACAATTTTAACTAATAAATTGCTTGTAGCTCAAACAGATCAAAAGTTACTAAAGAATTTGACTTGTGTTGCTGCGAACTGGACGGCCCATTGCAAAGGTTGCTGATCACCTTTCTCACTGCCTCATTTGTATGTTACACTGGTACTAATAAGGCACAATCTTTCCAGAGACTGTTAGCATGTGTACAAATGTCAAAATAATAAAATATCAGAAATTATACTGCATTACGCAGCAGCCTTTTTTTGCATAATTCCAGTGCCCCCAAAGCACGCAGCACACGTTAAAAGTGCTTGTGCATGAAGCAGAGAGACTGTGGAGTTTGCAAACTTAGTTTGGTGTGCGTGCTAGTTTGGTGTGCGTGCAAATCCTGCATTGCCGATCCTTGGTGAGTTGCAGCTACTACTGCTGAATCAAAGCCAATGGAGATACCAATGGGTGGGGCGGACTGGCCTCAAGGGCAGGGCAGGCTTTAGCGCTGGTGGCGCCCAGTGCAACCATGTTTGTTTGTGCCCCCCAATGATCGCCTCCGCCACGAATTCCCTCACTAGCACCCTTTAACAGTGCCCCTCAAGTCTCCATAACCACACTCTCTCTCTGATGTATCTAATGTGATTTACAGCGCCACTCATACATTACACAGTGACAATTATACGTGTGTAAATCACTGTATAGAAAATGTTACATAAGACAAAGGACTATAAGGTGTAGGAGTCACATGACAACCATACTAGTAGGCCGTATAGTTTAATAGTGATTGGCCTGGAGAAACACAAACTCAGAATTTAAAACGTAATACCATGGTTGAAGGTTCTCTTTAATAATCAGAATCTATTTCTATCCAAAAGAACACTTTTTGCAACATTAGGATAATCAAAGACTGGAGGAAAAAACTTAACACTCTAATTTATACCTTGCAGTTTGTATGCAGCTCTTGGATGACAGTTAATAGCTCAATGTTCTATGTTAGGATTTTAACTTATAAACTGCAAGTAACAAAAGGATCTCTCTGACAAAAGCAGTAACCCACGGACCTATTTACATTATGTGCACTTTGTGATCTGCATGGTACATGTTCTTTGCAGCAGGCACATTAACCCTCTGTGCTACCTTTCCATGAGTCAAAACTTCCAATAGACAAAACTCCGTTCTTTATCTAGGAAGAACATTATTCACCAGTTATCATGACATTTTTATTGTTGCCGAAAATTGCTGGAGTCCAGGAAGGAGGCAGCAAGCGCTTTTAAAACCATAATATACTTGCAAACACGACGTTCCTACTCAAAGTCAGCGCCCGGTGAGGTCACACCGCCCTAGAGCTGGCCCTTCTCAAGGGTTCTGTGACCTCAGTGACAGAGTAACTGTTGCTCTAGGGTGTGCTGCTTCGCAGGCCTAGCCGCACGACTGGTGGTGAACTTCAGTATGGATTGTGGTGGACAAGCCTTGAAGGTTAACTCACACTTGCCACCGCTAGAGTCCAACTGCTGGTGCTAAGACACCAGGGCTTCTAAGGTCTTGCGGGGCCTTCTAAGGTCTAACACGGGAATGTGCTCCCTCAGGAGAGTGGTCTGGGGGACTGGTCATGAAAGCTGAACCTGATTCCCCAGTTCCAAATTCGGCAGCTCTGACCATAGTGCCACATGCTCTCCCCCACTGAACACCATCCTGCACCACTGAGAGAAACTCGCACTGCCTTCAACTACAAGCCAATTGTAATCACCTGGATGCGGCTCAATTCAAATTACGCACTAGACAAGAGCAATATGGTGCCTACAACAAAAAAAAGTAACATCCTGGAATAAACAAACACTCATAGGGAATGCAAGGTTAAGTAAAGCATGTGAAATGTAAGCAGGAACAACATGGTTACCTTAACGCTTTTACACTCATTATTCAGAAATCAGTGAGTGCTTTTGCCTGAAACGTTAAGGACATGACTACAGGGCCCAGCATGGGGCCATTTCAATGCCCAGAACTTATATCCTTACAAAACGTAAGCAGTATGGTAAAAAGACCACATCCCTGAACACCGAGCCGCAGTACACATTTTGTTTTCCAATCCATGCAGTGCAGTACCTCCAGGATTGGTGCACTAGTTCCCTGCCCGTGGAAAAGAATGCTATTCAAAGAAAGACAAGAAAACAAAAGTAGCGCTTCACTGGCAAACTCTGTAAAGTGGCGTTCATGTGTTTGGGTGTGAATAAAATCAATCTGGCCACTTTGCTATCACTCTGTCTTGCTTTATTTAGTTATTTATTTTTCATATTTTTAACCTTTTATGCCAGAGGCTGCACTTTGGAATAGAAAAATGTCAGAAAGATATTTCCAGCAAAAGTGTTTTTTTCTTTTGGAGCCATTTCACAGGGGAACGAATGAAGGAAAGGAGAGGAAAGGGGTAAGAACCGTTTCTTGAAGTCACGGTTTTCAGTGGAGGAGGACAGAAAGAGATGGAATAGGAGTAAGAAAGAGAAGGGGGGGGTGTAAAAAGCTAGGTTTCTGTTGCAGTAACCCCCCCACTTTTTGCCAGAACTACTGATGCACTTTCACTTGATGTGCCCTGGGTCCCTGCCAATCAGATTCCCAGGGCTTGTGTTCTTTCCGCAAAACTTTACCAAACCCAATTGGCATCTCTGGCCACAGGGCAGCCCCTGGTAAATGGTGCCATAGGTACCCAGGGCACTGTGACCAGGGAAGGCCTCAAATGGCTGCAACACTTATTGTTTTACCCTTAGAGACCCTGTACCTTTACACTCACACACTGCCTTTGCAGGCTCCATGTTTTGGTGCAGAACAAAGTTAAGAGTCGACATGGCACACATCCCTGTGTGCCATGCCTACAACCCACTGCCCTGGCATAGGTCAGTCACCCCTCTAGCTGGGTGCACTATACCAGTGGTGAGGGTACAGGTGCATGAGCCCTGTACCCCTACAGTGTCTAAGTCCATTCTTAGACATTGTAAGTGCAGTGCTGCCATTAAGAGTATATGGTGCTGGGAGTTTGTCATTACGAACTCCACAGCACCATAATGGCTGCACTAAAAACCGGGAAGTTTAGTATCAAACTTCTCAGCACATTAAACCCACACTGATGCCCCTATAGGGGGCAGCTGCGAGCGGCAGAGCAGCAGAAGTGAACACTGTTGTCGTATTCTTTGGGCAAGCAGGAAAAGAGAGTCCTTCTCCTTCTCTGCCTGCCCCGCCCGTCCCCAAACGGCCACGAACGCAGAACCTTATCTGTAGGCCTTGGCTATTTCTTCTGCCCTGGGACGCATATTCAAAATAAAAAAGATGGGGAACGGAATCTATGGAATTAAAGAAGTAGGGGCATGCCGTGCCCTGCCGATCCCACTCACTTCGACCACATCTTGGACACAGAGTCTCTGCCTCCCAATCTGAAGCGCCATTTTGGACTATAGTAAATCCTGACTTAAGTCAGGAGTGTTGCAGGTTTCAAACAGTATTAGAGAGTAAAGCACAAGAATTCTCAAATACCATGAGGTTCCAAGTATAGACAACTTGCTCGAGTTCAACGTGGAATTCTACCGGGAAACGTGTTTTAAAGGTCGCCGCTGGCTGCAGATATTTAAACCACTGATTAGAACTACTAATGTATCAGGATCTTAGCGCCACAGAACACACGGTTCTCTTCCCTTGTGTTAACTGGACCACCCCTGTAATTTCATGATTGACCTATGGGCTGGAGAACTTGTCGGTTATTGTTGGAGATGAGAGCAGGTTATTCCAAATCGGAGTCTCACTGGAGAAACTCTGTCTTAGAGAAGTCGAACCATGTACTGACTAAAGCTAGGGTAGTTTTAAGTTTCACTTGTTTGAAAAACTGAGGGAACAATTTCCCGAAGGAACCCTCTGTGATCCAATTTAGAGCAAAAGAAATGCAAGTATCAGACGTGCCAATTAAATCAGGAATCAAGAGTTTGATAAATTCGGCTCCCTGGTGTAGCCTTGTAACAGCGAAAGTCGAGTAAGCTGTCGCCCGTCTTTAGCAATGGGAAGCAATTCATTTATTTTACGCCCTCCGAGGTTAACCTGAATACCCCTGATTGGGGAATTTAACAAGTCAGAGCTCGAAACAAAAATAACCAGCTTGGTAGAATAGACATTTAAACTGATTTAACACCTCCAAGTAGAGCTAAAGGACAGCTGCTGTTTTTTCTTAGAAGCTGCTTAGTCTTAACTAAAAGCGTCTCATTGTCGGTGATCCAAAGTTGATTGATAACATTAAACAATCGATTAAAGTGGTAAATCCCTCAAGGAGGTATTCAATAGTAAAATCGGAGTCCTATTACAGTAAATTAAGTTTGTGGCCTGAAAAAGCACCAACATTTTCTTCCAAAGGATTTGTTTCAGGCAGAGTCGAATGAAGGTCAGATGTAACCTCAACCAAGTAATCTGTATAAGCAAGTCTGTTGATCGAGTTGTGTGATTTCCATGTTTTAATTGCTCTGATAAATCGTCCGTCTGCACTGCCATCTGACTCGTTCAACAGCAAAAGTTTGGAAAGGGACCGAGTCAAGCCAAGTGCTGCAGGTCTGGTGTACGTTACCTTGCTAGTTTTTAAAAACCAGAACGAAGCTGACACTTTTACATGATATACCACAAGAAGTTCCAAGAGGATTAGTGTAACACTTTTTCAGCCTCCAGAACGAATTTTTAAATGAAGCTGCAAGAGTCTGATCAAGAGTAAGTTCACTAGCAACAAACACTAAATCTGGCATGAATATTTTAAAATGTTAGCCAGAAGTTGCACAAATATTTTACCTATTACATTTACGCACAAACAGGAAATCCCAGATCAATCCCACAGATAGGCACAGTGACACCACAATGGTCCAGGGAATATTGGCCCAATAAAGCACACATGGTTGGAGGGGTTGGGGCGGTCCTAAAAACACCAGAAAGTCAGATGTCACATGAGTTAGAACACATAGCCAATCAGGACAGCACACGCAGTGATCACACGCTCCCCATGCCGGACATCTGCACACGTTACCCACTGGGCACATCGTGTCCAGGCAAGGTCGAGGCCTACATGGATTATCTATTGAACTATTAATTTATGACTCCAAAGGAGCAACTTACATTCCTTACCATACAAGGATCACAGGAAACATTTATGGCATACAATGACCTGTATTAAAGAATGTCTCAGACCGACTGTAAATTGAGACAGTCCTCAGACCCTATGCCTGTAACTGATCTCCCGGCAGCAATGTTTAATTAAACTAGCTGTTCCTGTTTTGCCAAACGCCTCTGGTCTCTTGTTTTTCAAAGGTATTTAGTTTTCAAGCAACATTTTGGGGAGCCAGCCAGGAGCCGATTGGTACCTCAAACCCGACTGCAGCCAAAGGAAGGGGACCCCACCCAGACGGATTCACATTGGCGCAGCAAGGAAGGTGAGCAGACACCACAATTGACTGGAAGTTCTGTTGAATACGCGGGGCAGAGGTCCGTCCTGAAGCAGCCATCACAGAGGGTACGAGACTCCATCAGAACCGCATTTTAAAGCATCTGGCAAACCAGGGAGAAGCATAAAAAAACCCGAGTGCCCTGCCACTGACAAAATCTGGCATATTGCCTATTTTAGATGTCCTAGCTGAGTAGTCGTAAGGTGGGCTCGGAGGCGATCCAGCGGAAGTCACCTTTTTTCGATAGTCAGCACACTAGAACAGGTGAATATTTATTGTATAGCCCTTTATGGTTCCCAGGACCCTATTTCTGTGATAGAGCTATGTTGTTTGGGCGGAGTTGGCACCTCAATCTCATATTTTTTAGTCTAAAAGGGTTTCCCAGTTGTACCTGTTTATTAACAGCGTTGGTATCTGAAGGGAGTGAGAGGTATTGGTCGCTGACCGTAACACAGATGGTACGCTTGGCCCCTGGGTGTGATACAGAGTGCAATTAGGACATTCAAGGGGAAAAAGATTTGGACCTGGGAAACCAGGTGTAACTTGTGTGTGGCCAAGAGGGGCCTGTGGTTCGAGTTATTCCCTTTCTTCTGCAAACAATTGCCATTACCTTTGTCCCAGAGCTAATATTGGCAGACTATCATACTCACTTAGTACCGTGCAGTGCTTCCCCCAGTCACAGGATAGCATGCGCTAGGAGTGGGCTAAGATTTTTGACAAAGCAATCATTTTTACTGTCAGTTTTTTTTATTGAGTTGGTGGTTTACTGATTTTTACAGATAAATACAGACAGAAAACCATTTATTTCCTTGCCTGTACTTTTTTTAAATGTGGATAAAAACCGAAATCGGGTTGCTTTTTGAGTGATTTTAAATACTCTCTATCATGACTGCCAAGCCAATAGCTGTATGGATTGATAGGGGGGGGGTGGAGGGTTAAAAAAGAAATTAATTTAGTAAAGAGGCTTAAACAGCAGTAGATATGCAAAAGGGTGAAATTTGCATATTCTCATATAAGTGCATTGATTTATCTTCTACGGGTGTTCATATCCCTGAAACCCAGCAGGCATTCAAGCTTGAGTGCTTATTTATCAGTTAAATAAATGTGGAAATATACTAATAAATATGGATAACTAGAGAGGGAAATGTCAAAAAAATAAAACATAGCATAAAACAGGGAGCCCTATGTATATTTGATGTTATGGTGCTGTTATTTGTTGCATACCGTATTTTGTACAAGTGATCAGAGATTGTTCTGAAACATTGCATTTTCTTGTCTATGTCTCAATATTTCATATGAGGGTACTGTTATTTCCTGTAAACTGTTTTTGACGCCAAAAGTTGATATTGTTCAGATATTGTTTTTTAACAATTGCATTTTTTACCTAAGTTGCAACTCTCCATATTCACTGTCATATGTGCTTATTGAAATGTTCATATTGAATTGTTTGATGCACCTGTAGATGGCGCTAAGTTCGTAGTACAGAATTTTAAGAGTGCATCACATATGTTTTTCCCACGATTAGATCAAAACAAAGATTCCGCAAAAAGAGCTAAATTGTATTTTGTCCAATAAAACTAACAAACTTATCATGATTTCCCACTAAAACACATGCAAACCAAGTTCCCCACACTGGCTAAGAAACTTAATAAGTTTTGCCAAGAATGGCATGCACACACGAAGGCACACGCATTTCCCTGTACTAAGGAGGGGACATCTGACACTATCTCCATTGAACACACATACAAACTAAATACACAGGTCAAAACAAAGTCAGGAGAGAGGCATTATTAGAATTATGGGCCATCTTCAAGGAGACCCAGATTGATGGTCCTACACTACAGATAGCAAGCAAGGCGTCAGCACTTCCCCCACCATATGCAGGTACTGAGGTGCTAACGCCAGCTTCCCTGCATTAGGATATTCCAATCTGCCAATAGTAGGAGCCGGCGCCCTCCCCCTCCACCGAAAGATGAACAGTTAGACCCAAGCATGAGAAACAAACAGGCCAGAATGCCCAGACAATTCCAGCGCAGCCCAAGTCCCCTAATAAAGTCCCCAGAAGCTTGACTCCCCCCACCCACTCTCAACCCTCCCCGACACATAGAACCTAAGTATCAGGAAGAACACGCACTTCCACAAGTTTGAACGAACATACGCAAGTGACAGGGAGAATTGTGGTGGTTCTAGATAGTGACACAACAAGTGGGGGTGAGGAAGGGTGCCCCAGTTCCCTGTGAACCGATGACTAGGGTGAGGCCACCGGATTTGCCAAGGTAGAAGAGGAGACCACAGAGAGTGAGTTTGAAGATGAAGCCCGGCCAAAAAGCACAGCGCATAGTTCAGAGCGAAGGAGGCAAACTAGATGGGACGAGGAAGAAAGACACAAGCGAAGGTTAGAGAGAGAAAAGACATGCACTCAGGAAGCACAGCGAGAAAACATAGCAGCACTCCCCCCATATAAGGGAAGCAGGGATAGGTACAAGGCACCGATTGGGGAAGAATCAGAGGCAGAATTAAATTAGGTTTCTGGCAGGGATCAGAGCCTCACCAATCACTCAACATAGGAGAACAGTAAACAAGAGACCGAGGCAGCCTGGTACTGACCCAAACAAGAAGCAGGAAAAATAAGATGGCACATGTGTGCGCGCATGAGGGGACCAGCGGCGAGGACGTACGCTGCTCCACCATAGCGCACAGCAAGGATATGGTGACCTGAAGTAGACAGTAGCAAGAGGGGAAGGTGACATCTTTGCTTGCTCGTTCTGACACCTACTAGCCTGCTGGACTGAGGAAAGGGTCCAATACGATAGAGCTTGGCAGGAGGAAGGATCTTTCGAACCAGAGGACCGGCTATAGCGGAAGATTGCATCAGACATGGAGGAGGAGATCCCAAGTGGAACTTCCCCTACATGCAAGAATGCCTAACAAGATGGGAACGCCACGAGAGAAACTCGTAGAGTTACCTGAAGTAAGAATGTACCTGTTACTACAGAAGGGCACGTCAGGGACCATCTAAGTGCCATGGGCCCAGATAGATAGAGGGATTAAGGATAAAGTTACCCCCATTGCTGGATGGAGCAGGGAAATGGATCTTATGCTTTGAGAACACTACTGCAGAAATAAACGTAGCAATAGGCGATATTAAAAGTCTGCTAAGTAGCCTTATTGGAGAACAGACTACTGCAGTGTTTGCCCAAGCTCGCATCCCAGCAATTACGCTAACTGACACCAAGCACGACTGGGTAATATTTAACTCATACAGGGACTGAATATGGATGGCCCTGAGAGATGTTCCCGCACTGTCCTGATGTAGGAGGGTTAATGGCAGAGACTATGAAACCAGGGGAGAGCATATCAGATTTATTGGACAGAATGAGGAAACAATGGCGACAAGAGACAGGACATCCATGGATCGATACAGGCCCACAAGTCGCATTCTTTTACAACATTCTTGAAAAGGGGTTACCCACCAAGATACAGAGTCGGATGGAGAGCATGGTTAGGTTACACACCAAACCCTGGAGGGAGATACAAGCCCACATATTACATTACCACAAAAAAAACAAGACAAAAATAGGGAAAAACAAGAGCCAGCCCAGAGGGACACTGCTAAGGTGGTCCAAAACAAAATGAAAAAGACCGCCCTCGAGCAGACCGCGTTGGCCGCGAGCATACAAATGGCACCAGTCTTAAAGGGGGCTCCACCACAAAACCCCAGAAGGTCTCAACCCAGCTATGGCGGTAGAGGCCAAGGAGGTTTGCAGCAACCAGACCCTAGGGTGTGCTATTGCCACAGGATGGGCCATCTGGTAGATGCCAGTTAAAGGCGTACCAAGAGCAGAGATCGATGGGCCAGCCACCACAACACCCTACGAATGATCACCCACAAAAACAAGCACAGGGGACTCAGAATGCACCCTACTCTCAGCCGCTAAGAGGTCCGTCAGCCGCCGCATACCCGCAGCAGGCATCAGATAGATGGATAAACACATGGCAGCAGCAACCGCAGACAGGGAACTCAGCTTAACAGGGACTGGGCCACCTCGGCAGGGAGGGGTAACTGTCTGGGGAGGTAATGCCTACACACAATCAGGAAGTAGGATGTGGTCAGAGGGAGAGGGGGTGCCTGGGAAAGGGGGATCCCCAGTATCCACAGCAGCTCCAGATGAGGGTAGGACACAGGATGCGCTCACCCCCATATGAGCCCTAGCGACTAACTGACGCCCCAATCGTTGCATATACCATACAGAAAAAGCAGTAGGTCCCGACCTCGGACATAACACGGCAGGGGTAATGGGGGCCATGGAACAATCTCCGACCCAGTCCACCTCAAGACAATTGAGGCAATAGATCGTGCAAGACCTAGAGAAGCACCCAAAAACCAATAGCAGCCTAAAGTTAGCCCAATAAGAAGCCTCCAGAGAAAAGGCGGAGTCAAGATATCTGGCGCCATAAGGGAGGGTAATGTTGCATACCACATGCCTGGAATTGAGAGATACACACGATCTCGGGGCACGTTGCAACCACCAACACTCAACAGCGACATGCCCCCTCATTGCACAGTCCCACACACATGTAGGCTCAAAGACGTAAATCACACCAACGGCGCCCCACCATGCGCACACCAGACGAGACACGCTCAGGTAGCTAGTGGCTCCCATAGTGCCCCTACTAAAACATGAGGCGATCGATCCCTATGCTCACAAGACCATCCCATAAATATTTTGTACCACTCCAAGCATCCAGTTAGGTATGGGGGAGGTTGGAGGGGTGGGGTGGGGGGAAGGCTCAGCGGCTCATACTAATAAAGGTTAACCTGTCCAATACCCAATAATCTCACTTAAATTTCCTCAGCTCAAAAAGATAGCCTGACAAGGACCGCCTTCCGGTGCCTCACTAAAAATCGCTACTAGTGAAGTGTGAAGAATACAGGAACCCCGGAAAAAAAACATTAATTACGGCGCACATGTAATGTTTCTGAATTAACAAATAAACTGAGTTCTTATCCGAACAGGTCAACCACTGAGTCTACAAGTGCACCACCACCCAGCTGCCATATCAAACACCCCTGTACAGACAAGAAGTGCATAAGTCAAGACTTTGAACCAACACTGCAAACTTTTTTGATTCAACTGATAAGGGAAAACCACAGTACCGGTGGACCACAGATACCTCGTTAGGGATCCATACCAAAACCTGCAATGTCCAATAACAAGTTATGTATTATTGTACCTCGATGTACCCTCTATTATGGGTGCTACTGCACCCATTCACTGCTAAGGAGATGCCTAGCCAAATGGATCTCTCCCATGTCACCTACAATTACACTAATCCAAACACTAGCGTCCCATATGCATTACACAGCGCCCCTTTGCACAACACGTGGTATCAGCACGACTGCAGTGGGCTTCCAGACATAAGCCAGGTCATGTTAAGTTAGTTTGTTGACACCGCATGCAGTAGACAGACAATCTTCACTTATCCCAAGAGCTAACCCTCGAAATTGCAAAATGCCTTCTTGCCTCAGAATTCGGGCCAAACTCCAGCCCAGCACGGTAGAGCCCCACAGGTTAGTAGTGAATCTGACTCGATACAAAGCCAACTCAACAGCTTTATACCTTTTCACTGAGCTTAGTGAGATCCAAACCGAGATGGACAGGATGCGCATTTGGCACCGAGACTTCCCAGAGAAAAGATACTTGGAGGTAGCAACCCCCCAGCTCAATGCATAAACACGCCTGCTCATGCCTCCATTCGTGGTCCAAGGGTGGCCCTTGGTGCATCTGGAGCAGTCTTCTTTAACAACAAGTGGACCCCGATATGGAATTCCTGTGTGGGGCCGTCCAGCTCAAGGATAAAAAGGGGAATGAGTCACCTAGGGGAGGGCTGAACGAGAGCACGACCACCCCATGTCAGGAAACTGGGAGACAGAGCTGTGTGGATACACTTGGCTAGAAGGGAAGGGGCAACCCCATATTGTATGGAAACAAACTGTATTCATCGTGTTTCAGAGGTAAAGCAATGCTTCCACTGGGCATGAATGAGAACTGCGGCAAGATTATACACATTCCGGATATGCAATGGGGCACCTCCACGCTGATGGATTTCTATTGGTGGTGAAGCTAATTTGCCTATACTCTGCTCATCCCCAGATGGCAAAGACTCTGCTCCCTGGTCACCATACACACACAGACCCTGGTCATTCCCGGAGAAGAACTGTCGGACTTGTAACGGCACCCATTAGAAGAAGACAACGTTGCTGCATCAAGCTTGTGAAAAAAGGACTTTTGGCTTGGCTCAGTACAAGGAAATTCCAGAGGAATTCCGACTGTTCACTGACACACAAATTTTGGCAGGAGGGTCGATATCCTTCACTCGGCAGACAAAAGCCAATGCCAGCTGGTTGCAAATAACCAAGTGGGAAATGCTTAAAATGATGAACAGCACTGAGCTTGGTCTTAATTCAATTAAGGAAGAAATGTGAGCAATCCGCCTCATGGTAATGCAGCATTGATATGTTTTGGACTTGATGACCGCGATGGTGGGAGGGGTGTGTGCCAAGATCGGTGCAGCCTGCTGCACCTCCATTCCAGGGAATGACGCAGACAAGGGCACATTGACACTTGACATCCAAGCACTGCACCATTTACAAAGAGACATGCATGAAGAGGGAGGTGCCCTTTAGCAGGAGTAGTTTTCTAATTGGTTCTCCTGGCTCCCCTGGTGGATCTCCGGTCTGTGCACATCCTTGTTGGCAGTTTTAATTGTGTTCTTGTTTTTGTGTGGATCCGTGCAACTGGGGATTTCCTGCTGTAATCTTGGAGGTCAAGTGTGTCATTAGCAACAATAGTGTCATAGTTGGAAACAAAATGCATGTAATAACGTGAGGTTCGAGAAGGCCCTCACCACGGTCTGGGGTGTAGGGACCTCCTGTACATGGACTATGACCTCAAGAAGCCTTATGTTCCAATGCTCTACTTGATGCCTCAAGTAGCCTGCAAATGACTGACCAACTTGTCACTTTCCTACTCTGATGATCTGTTTCAGATCAACTGTTTTACTCCCTTCAACCCCTAAAAACACAGATAACTTCCTCACATCAAGGTGTTACCAAGCATAGCAGAACAAAGCAATACCATCTAGACGATCAACACAAGACCTAGAGACCGGACAACAAATAGCTCACCATCCTCTGGAATGTAGTGGAGGCATCCTGTGCTTATTCTTCAAATAAGCTCCAGGTGCCACGGTCATTTTCTAGTAGCCACTGCTAAAACCAGAAGTACTGAAGAACTCTGCTGCCACCTTATTATCCATGAGCTCTATCCGCTCATAAAAATGGGGTGAACCTCAATCTTCATCACAATACTGTGACAAGACTCCACACCAAAGTGCTAGTCCATTGAATCTTGCTTGGGCACCAACATCAATGGCTGGTGCATAGACTCCAGGAGCTCTCAATTACTCCATGTCCAGCATTTTGGCTACCTCTGCTGTAATCCCTTCCTGAATTCACCCCGACTTCACTGATGAACTCCTGGATTAGGTTCAACATCATGTATGTTCTGCTCCTAACAGGCAACTATCCTGTGCCTGTGTTGTCTAAACAAACGGGTAGACAAAGCAGCACAATGCTGCTTAAGCTCTGCATTTTGCAGATGCAACTTTAGAGGCAAGAGTTACTCCCGCCACAGAGCCATTATTTTTCCTTGCTTTCAGCTTATCAGAAGGATAATGTTACTCACCCAGTAAGCATCTGTTCTTGGCATGTAGAGCTGTAGAGCCACATGCTGTGCATAGCTCGCCATCTAGTGTTGGGTCCGGATGTTTGCACTTGTTTTTCTTCGAAGAAGTCTTTCCAGTCACGAGGTAGGTGACTCCTCCTTTCGATGATAGTGCGCATGGGCATCACTCCATTGTTAGATTGTTTGCCGCAGAGGGCGAGAATGGAGTAGTAGTAAAGAATAGAGATGTCCATGTGTATGTATGTAAATTAAATAGAGAGCTGCAGCAGCTACAGGTATCCGGGGAGGTGGGTGGGCGCATGTGGCTCTACAGCTCTACATGCCAAGAACAGATGCTTACTGGGTAAGTAACATTATCCGTTCGAGGTATCTGAGCTGTAGATCACATGCTGCAAAAAGTAGAGAAAAAGAAATGGCAAGGAGGAAAAAGTATCTATATCTACTTAATCATAGGGAACTTCATATTACCCTATTAACAGTACATAGTCCTGTCATTAATTCATATACCTTATTCAAGACAACACATCACATACCACAGACACATTTTTGGGGAAATAGTCATCATTATTTTTTGTTTCTCTTTTTTTTCTCATCACATGCTGTGCATAGATTACATAGCAGTATCCTCCCAAAGCGGTGGCTAACCTGTAGCTGTCAGAGCTGTCTGAAATAGTGTCTTAAGTACTGCTTGACCCACATTGGCTTGTTGTCTTGCTGACACATCTACACAATAATGTTTAGTGAATGTGTGTGGTCTAGACCATGTTGCAGCTTTGCAAATGTCAACAATAGGAATGTTTCCTAAAAAAGCCATAGTGGCCCCTAGCTTACGAGTGGAATGTGCCCTAGGGGGTACAGTTAGAGTTCTCTTTGCTTTCGCATAGCAGGTTTGAATGCACTTAACAATCCACCTTGCAATACCTGATTTTGAGATAGGATTGCCTTTGTGTGGTGCCGCAAAAGCAACAAAGAGATGTTTCGTTTTACGAAAAGATTTTATCCTTTCAGTGTTGTACAAGAGTGCTCTTCTAACATCTAAGGTGTGTAGAGCTCTTTCTGCCACAATGAAGTTGAGGATAGAATACGGGTAATTCTACCGACTGATTTATGTGAAATGCAGGTACAAACTTAGGTAAAAATGTGGGATTAGTACGAAGAACCACTTTGTCTTTGTATAGTTGGAAAAATGGTTCTTGTATGGTTAATGCCTGTAATTCACGCACTCTCCTTAATGATGTGATTGCAATGAGGAAAGCCGTTTTCCAAGAGAGGAACTGTAGTTCGCATTTGTGCATGGGCTCAAAAGGTGGGCCCATCAACCTTGTAAGGACTATATTAAGATTCCACAGTGGAGCTGGTGGAAGTTTTGGTGGTATGACTCTTTTTAGTCCTTCTATGAAAGCTTTGATCACAGGTACTCTAAACAACGACAAGTGCTGTCTATTTTGGAGATATGCAGCAATTGCCGCTAGGTGTAGTCTGATAGAGGTATAAGCCAACGCTGATTGTTGCAAGTGTAACAATTAGCATATGATGTTCTGTATAGAAGCATCAAGAGGGTTGATATGATTGTTACCACAGTAGATAACAAATCTCTTCCACTTGGCTGCGTAGCAAGCACTTGTAGTAGGTCTTCTAGCTTCCTTAATGATAGTCATACATTCTGGTGGAAAGTTTAAGTAACTAAACTCTAAGATTTCAGGAGCCAGATCGTGAGGTTCAGCTGTTTGGGATCGGGTGTCTGATTTCTCCATGGCTCTGTGTGAGTAGACTGGAGATTAAATGCAGCTTTTGATGCAGAACCAGAGATAGCTCCAACAGGGTTGTGAACCAAGGTTGACGTGCCCATGTGGGAGCTACTAGGATTAGTGTGAGCGACGTTTGCCTGAGCTTGTGAACCACTAATGGAATGAGTGGGAGAGGCGGAAAAGCGTAGGCAAATATCCCTGACCAGTTCATCCATAGTGCATTTCCCTTGGATTGCGGGTGTGGGTACCTGGAGGTGAAGCTTCGGCATTTTGCGTTTTGGTATGTGGCGAACAGGTCTATGTGAGGGACTCCCCAACTTTCAAAGTATGGGAGGAGAACCTAAGGGGGGGGGGAGTTCCCATTTGTGTATTTGCTGCCTCTGCCTGCTGAGGAGATCTGCAATTTGGTTGTTCACTCCTGGGAGGTGTTCCGCTAGGAGATAAAAGTTTGTGGTGAATGGCCCACCTCCAGATGTCTTGGGCTAAGTGGGACAGTTGGAGAGAGTGTGTCCCCCCGTTTTTGTATGTAAAACATAGCTGTCATGTTGTCAGTACGAACCAAGACATCTTTGCCCTCTAGGTGAGTCTGAAACGCTTTGAGGGCTAAAAATATTGCAAGCGGCTATAGATGATTGATGTGGAGCAACTTCTGCTGTTGACTCCAAAGGCCTTGCACTGTGTGATGTTGTAGGTGAGCTCCCCAGCCAGTGAGGGACGCATCCGCTGTCAGTACTATCTGTGGAACCGGGTCTATGAACGGCTGTCCTGTTGACAAATTTTGTGTGTTCCACAACTGCAGAGAGCGAGGAGTACGACCGCTTACCAACACTAGATCGGTCAATAGACCCTGTGACTGGTTCCACTGACTGGCTAAACATTCTTGAAGTGGACGCATGTGCAGCCTGGCATAGGGGACGATTATGATGCAAGATGCCATCATTCCCAGCAGTTGCATATAAACCTGAGCTGGAATCCAATGATTGGTTTTAAACTGGAGAACTAAAGTCAGAATATTTCGAATTCTGGCTGCGCTGGGGAAGGCAAGAGCCTTTTGAGTATCTATTGTGGCTCCAAGGTAGTCCTGAGTATTGGCTGGGTGGAGATGTGATTTTGTCACATGGATTGTGAACCCTAGTTGATGTAGTAACTGAATCGTTCTGAAAATGTGCTGAAGACATTGCTGGTGCGTGTTGGCTTTGATGAGCCAGTCGTCCAAGTATGGGGAGACATGGATGCTTCATCTTCTTAGGTGAGCAGCTACTACCACCATACACTTTGTGAAGGCTGTGGTGACTCCGAATGGGAGTACCTTGAACTGGAAGTGTTGACCCGCTACCACAAACCTGAGGAATTTGCGATGAGCGGGGTGCATTGAAATATGAAAATAGGCGTCTTTTAAATCTAAAGTAGACAGAAAGTCGCCTTTGTTCAGCAAAGGAAGTACTTGTTGAAGTGTTACCATGTGGAAATGATCTGACTGAATGTAAAGATTGAGATCTAATATTGGTCTGAGAGAACCATCTTTTTTGGGTATTAGGAAGTAAAAAGAGTATATGCCCAACCAGTGATGTTGTGGTGGTACGGGTTCAATAGCTCCTTTTAAAAGTAGAGACTGAACCTCTTGTTTGAGGAGGTGTAGGTGATCTGGTGAAAATTTGTGACACTTTGGTGGAATGTTTGGAGGAGTGTTGATGAACTCCAGGCAGTAACCAGAACGGATAATTTGTAGTACCCAATTGTCTGTTATTGACTGCCATATTCGTAGGAAATCTGACAGCCTTCCCCCGACAGGTGTTAGGTGGTCGGGGGGAAGCGGAGGCAAGTAACTGCTTTGTATTGGAGGGGGAGGTGCGTGTGTTTGAACCCCTGCCCCTGCCTTTGTCTTTGTTACCTCTGTAACCCCCTCTAAAGTAACCCCTAGATGGAGAGGGTTGGTTATTGCCCTTATATGTGGTGGTCTCCGAGGAGGTATTTGAGCCTCCGCAGTAAAAGGAGCACCAGAAGTAACCACAGCTTTGTGTTGACTGAAGGGCTCCCATGGATTTGGCCACTTCAGTGTCCTCCTTCATTTTCTCTAGTGAAGAATCTACCATTGGGCCAAATAGATGCTCTTTATCAAAGGGAGTGTTTAAAGCACAAGTTACTAACTTGTGTAACGATATATCTGTAAGAGACAGTAGTTAGTGACAGATTCCTTACCTTAGAATATCCCCAGGCGTCAGGCTGGATCCGGAAAGTTTTTTGCGTAGCAGTACCCTTGCGCGTCGGTAGGCGGCATCGTGCGGCTCCGCGTCCGTCGTCGTGATCGCCGGGATGACGTCACGGGCAGTACTTAGACGCCCCCCCTGCGCGCTGACGTCAGTTCTGTACACGACTTTCCGCGCCAGGAACGCAGAGCCATGCAAGAAGCTGACATAGGTGTCTGAAAAATACTAGGGCCCTGAAAGGGATGTCCTTAACCCTAGAAATCAGTTCGCAGAACAGGGAGGATGGGTGGGCGGTAAGGAATCTGTCACTAACTACTGTCTTACAGATATATCGTTACACAAGTTAGTAACTTGTGCATCTGAAAGAGACACGTTAGTGACAGATTCCTTACCTTAGAATAGATACCCCAGCAATACCAACCCCGGTGGTGGGTCTGCGAACAAAGATCAGACAAGGAAGTCCTGGAGGACAGAACGGCCAAAGAAGCCGTCCCTCCGGTCCTGACTGTCAAGGCAGTAATGCTTTGTAAACGTGTGCAGCGAGGCCCACGTAGCTGCCTGACAGATAACCTGCAGCGGAACACCGCGGCCCAAAGCCGTGGTAGCAGCCGTTGCCCTGGTGGAATGGGCACGCAGCCCAACAGGAGGCTCCTTCTTAGCCAAAGAATAGCAGGCCTTGATGCACAAGGTAACCCAGCGGGAGATGGTTCGCTTGTGCACCGCCCGACCTTTTGGCGCCCACGTAGCCAACAAAGAGCTGGTCATCCACCCGGAAGTGTTTCGTGCAGTCGATATAGAAGGAGAGCGCACGTTTTGGGTCCAGACGGTGGAGCCTCTCTTCCTCTCTGGAAGGATGCGGAGGCGGAAAGAAGGTAGGCAAAGTGATGGTCTGCCCAATGTGGAAGGCAGTAACCACCTTTGGCAAGAAGGACGGACGCGTCCTAAGAACAACCTTGTCGGGATGGACAGACAGAAAGGGAGGTTTGCATGATAGAGCCTGGAGCTCACTCACCCGCCGAGCGGAGGTGATGGCCACCAGAAAGGCTGTCTTCAGAGTCAGAAGACGAAGAGGACAGTTATGGAGAGGCTCAAAGGGAGCGCACATTAAAAAGGTAAGAACCAAGTTCAAGTCCCACTGAGGCATCACAAACGGAACAGGAGGGAAGAGGTGTGTAATGCCTTTTAAGAACCTGTTAACAACAGGGGACTTGAAAAGGGAGGGCTGATCAGGGAGCCTGAGGAAGGCCGAGATAGCACAAAGATAACCCTTGATGGTACCCAGGGCAGAACCCTGTTGGGCCAGAGAAAGAAGGAACAGAAGGACCTCAGAAAGAGGGGCAGAAAGGGGATTCACAGCCTTTGCTGTGCACCATGCCACAAATGTGTTCCACCTGCAGGCGTATACCACCTTAGTGGAGGGACGCCTGGCTGCCAGAATCACATCACAAACTTCGGGAGGCAAGTCGAAAGGAATCAACTGCCGCCGCTCAATCTCCACGCAAGCAGGTGTAGACTGGACAGGTTCGGGTGGAGAACCGTCCCCTGCTGCTGCGACAGAAGATCCTCCCGAAGAGGCAGACGGATCGGGGATCTACGCTCATACTGAGTAGCTCGGGATACCAAACTCTTCGAGCCCAGTCCGGAGCCACAAGGATGACTTGGGCCCGGTCGTGCCGAATCTTCTTCAACACTCTGGGTAGAAGTGGTATAGGCGGAAAGGCGTACAACAGACCGCAACTCCACTCGCGACGAAAAGCGTCGCCGAGCGAGTGCCGCCTTGGAAATTCCAACGCGCAGAACTGATGACATTGCGCGTTCTCGTCGGTGGCGAATAGATCTAACCAAGGCTCTCCCCATTGTTGAAAGAGTCCTTGCGCCACTTCCGAGTGAAGACGCCATTCGTGATCCATCATGCACCTGCGGCTGAGTTCGTCCGCCCTGGCGTTCAGGGAACCTGCCAGGTGTTGAACCATCAGGAACATGTCCTGATGTTCCAGCCAAGTCCAGAGGCGCAGAGCCTCCTGACAAGAGGGTCCACGACCCCACCCCGCCCTGTTTGTTGCAGTACCACATGGCGGTGGTGTTGTCTGTGAACACCTGCACTACCTTCCCTTTGACAGAGGGAAGGAATGCCTTGAGTGCAAGTCGGATCGCCCGGAGCTCCAGAAGGTTGATATGGAGCCGGGACTCCGCCCGGAGACCAGAGGCCTCTGATCTCCGCCTCTCCCATGTGACCGCCCCATCCCAGAAGGGACGCGTCCGTCACAACTGTGTGCTCTGGCTGGGGAAGGGAGAGGGATCTGCCCATGACCCATTGCCGGTTCGAGAGCCACCACTGCAACTGTTTTGCAGTCCCCACCGAGATCTGGACGTGATCGGACAGGTTGCCCTGGTGCTGCGCCCACTGGAACTTCAGGTCCCACTGCAGAGCCCGCATATGCCATCTGGCATGATCGACCAGCAGGATGCAGGAGGCCATGAGGCACAGCAGCCTCAGGGTCATCCGTACCGAAACCCAGGATAAAGGCTGAAAGATCGGAATCATAGCCTGAATATCCCGGACTCGCCGTTCGGGAGGATAGGCCCGAAACTGCGTCGTGTCCAGAACTGCTCCGATGAAAAGGAGCTGTGGAGAAGGAACCAGATGAGACTTCGGCACATTGATGGAGAACCCCAGCGAGTGCAGGAGTTCGGCCGTAGTCTGGAGGTGGGAGACGACTGCCTGGGACGAGCCCGCCTTCAGCAGCCAGTCGTCGAGGTAGGGGAAGACTGAAACCCCTGTCCGGCGCAGATGAGCTGAGACCACCGCCATCACTTTCGTGAACACCCGAGGGGCACTGGTAAGGCCAAAGGGGAGCACGGTGAACTGAAAGTGCTCGAGGCCTACCGTGAACCGCAGGTAACGCCGGTGGGCCGGCAGGACGGGGATGTGGAAATAAGCGTCCTGCAAGTCCAACGCTACCAGCCAGTCTCCAGGGTCGAGGGCAGTCAAGACCTGAGCTAAGGTGAGCATCTTGAACTTCTCCTTCCGGAGGAAGCGATTGACGTTCCGGAGGTCCAAGATAGGACGCATGTCCTCCTTGTCCTTTTTGGGCACCAGAAAGTAGTGGGAGTAAAAACCACGCCCTACTTCTGGGGTCGGAACATGCTCGATGGCCCTCTTGGCCAAGAGGGCCGTGACTTCCTTCTGTAGAAGCACCAAGTGATCCCCCGACATGCGGTGGAATTGAGGTGGCATGGCTGGGGGGGGTGGTCTCGAAGGGGAGGGAGTAGCCCCTTCGGACAATGTCCAAGACCCACCTGTCCGAGGTGATGGGACGCCAGTGGTGAAGGTGATGGCGGACCCTGCCCCCGACTGGCGTGCTGTGCACCTGAAAGGAGGGACTAGGAGGGCTTGGAGGCCGCGGACGGGTTGGAGGTGGTGGCCTGACCCGCACGCTGGTTGCCCGAACTGCCACGGCGGTATCCACGTCCTCGGCCACGCGAAGGCGCTTGCTGCGCGGGCCTTTGGCCGGGCTGTTGACGTGACTGGGCGCCCCTTCCGTGGCCACGAAAGGGGCGAAAAGCAGACGTGAGCGGAGGGCGCACAACAGCAAGGCCCAGGGACTTGGCAGTAGTCCGCGAGTCCTTGAAACGCTCCAGCGCATGGTCTGCCTTCGAACCAAAAAGACCGACTCCATCAAAGGGCATGTCCATGAGTGTATTCTGGACATCCCCCTGAAAAACCAGTGGTCCTCAGCCAGGCGTGGCGACGCAGCGCCACCGTCGTTGCAAGTGATCTGCCCAGCGAGTCGGCGGTATCAAGGCCACAGCGTATGGTGTATTTAGCCGCATCACGCCCTTCCGCAATGGCACGGGTAAGCAGTGTCTGGACCTCCTCAGAACACTGCGGCAAAACATTCGCCACCGAATCCCACAGGGAGTGGGTGTATCGGCCCAAGAGGCAAGCGGTGTTAACGGACCGCAAGCCAGCACTGGAGGAAGAGAAAGCCTTCTTCCCAAAGTGATCCAGGCGCTTGGATTCCCTATCCGGAGGGGGGGTAGGGAAGGCGGGTTGGGAGGCAGAGGCTTGGACAACCAAGCTCTCAGGGGTGGGGTGTTGGGAGAGAAACAGGGGGTCGCCCGGAGCAGGGCGATGGCGTCGGGCCACGTTCCTATCCACAGGAGCCCCTGTGGTGGGCTTGGACCAGGCACCCAAAAGAACGTCAGTGAGTGCATCATTGAACGGCAGCACAGTCTCCGAAGAGGAGGCCGCCGGCTGAAGCACTTCAGTCAGGAGGTTAGTCCTGACGGCCACTGTAGGCAACTGGAGATTCAAGGCTCCAGCAGCTCTACGCAACACCGTTGCAAAATTAGCCCCCTCCTCCGTAGCCACGGGAGGAGACAGCACGCCAGAGTCAGGGGAGGTGTCCAGACCACTGGCATTCCCAAGTTCCTCAACCCAGTCCGGGTCAAACTCGCACGGTTGTGTGAGAGGGTCCTCAGACCCCTCCCAGCTCTCCTGGTCCTCCTCAGGTTCATAATATGGAGGAGGAGGGACATTAGGGACCCAAGGTCTCATCGGCGCCGGAACCGGCGTCGGGCGACGCCGGTCCGGCTCCATGTCCGGAGAGAGCCGGGGAACGATGCCGTCCGGAGCCCCGGACAGCGTCAGGAACGGCACCGGGGACATCGGCGTCGGCGGAGGCGTGGTTAGGTCAACCGGCGTCGATGGGGGTTGCGGCACCACCGGAGCCGGGACGCGAGGCCGGGGCCGGAGCCGAGGCAGGGATGAAGGCCAGTGGGACAGGCGACGCCGGGACCGGAGTCGACGGCGACGCCGGAGCAACCCCATCAGGGCCCGCGGGGCCCAAAGGCGCACCGGAGGGACCTTGAGGCTCGAAGAGGCGGGCCATGGCCGACAGGAACTCCTGTATTTGGGCCTGAGTCGCCCCCGAACCCGGGAAGGACGGGTAATGCGGAGGTAACTCGACAGGCGCGTCCGGGGCCGCGGGGACGGTGCCGACAGGGACCTCAGCCGAGTCGTGAGACCGGCGAGGCGAAGTCTTAGAGCGATGATGCCGCTTAGACTTCTTGTGCTTCGACTTACCGGAGGAGCGCGAAGACTTGGATTCCGACGAACGGCGGGGACTCCGCGTCCGGCCCCTCGACCTCTCCCGGGACCGGGGCTTGGTGCGGCGCGGAGCCAACTGCCGGACCTCGAGGAGCTTTCGAGACCGCTCTCGCAAAGCCTTCGGATTAAGTTTCCGGCAGTCAGGGCACGACTTCGTGTCGTGGTCTCGGCCGAGACAGAAGAGACACTCGAGATGCGGGTCCGTGATCGACATCATGCGACCACATTCCTCGCAGGGCTTAAAGCCGGGCATCCCTACGACACCTTAGGAGTCGTGAAGACTCGTTGAAGAAACAGTGAAAAAATTCACAAAAAGATAGTCAAAAAGTGACTAGGGCACTGCTCTTCCCGGATCTGCGCTTACTGGCGCGGAAAAAGAAGAACTGACGTCAGCGCGCAGGGGCGGCGTCTAAGTACTGCCCGCGACGTCATCCCGGCGATCACGACGCCGACGACGGACGCGGAGCCGCACAACGCCGCCTACCGACGCGCAAGGGTACTGCTACGCAAAAAACTTTCCGGATCCAGCCTGACGCCTGGGGATATTCTAAGGTAAGGAATCTGTCACGAACGTGTCTCTTTCAGATATGGAGGTTTGCACCTCTGGTGTGAACCCTGATATGCGAAGCCAAGCATGTCTTCTCAAGAGGACGCTGGTGTTTATCGCTCTAGCAGCAGTGTCTGCAGCATCTAGGGAACATCTTATAGCATTATTGGAAATAAGTTGCCCTTCACGCATCAGGTCTTGTGCCTTAGATCTATGTTCCTGGGGCAAATATTGTATTAATTGCTCCATCTCGTCCCAGTGCGCACTGTCATATCGTGCTAGCAATGCCCGAGTGTTGGAGACACGCCAGAAATTGGCCGCCTGAGAGGCTACCCTTTTCCCGGAAGCATCAATAAGTTTGGATTCCTTATCCAGGAGTGGAGTATGTCCTGTTGTCTGGGAGTTGGCCCTTTTCCTTGCATTAGACACAACCAGGGAGTCTAGAGGCAACTGACCTTTAATATATATGGGGTCCGATGGTGCTGGCTTGTATTTTTTGTGTACTCTAGGGGTAAGAATGCGAGCTCTGACCGGGTCATTAAAAATGTCATCTACATGCCTGATCATCCCTTTGAGCATAGGTAGTGTATGTGATGACCTCTGCGTGGTAATGAGGGTTTCAAAGAGGAACTCCTCTTCTAATGATTCCTTATGTAGCTGCACCCCATGGTAGTTGGCAGCTCTACCCAGTAACTCAATGTAGCCTACACTGTCATCTGGTGGAGAGGGCTTGTTAGGATATAAATCAAGATCATTGCCCGTGGGCGAATTTGTATTGTAATCATCCCATGGGTCTTGCATTGGTTGATTATCACCCCCATCCCCATTGTCATCCCCATCATCCTGGTTGTCAGGTGTATGCGGTGGTGAATGTTCAGGTGAAATAGGCTGAAACTGAGGTGAAGGAGGTGAAGAAAGAGGAAGAGGAGGAGGGGAAGGGTTAGTTCCAACCGTTCTCTTCTTAAAAGGAAAGTGGTATTCTTCCTCTGTATCAGTCCTTTTTAAAGTCACTTTAGTGGTGATATGTCCAGTTTGAGGATGAATATACAGCACTTTTTGTTTCGGATCCGGTTTGTCAATCGGAGCGTCGAAACTGTCTTTTTGGTGATTTCGGCACATCTGACTGTTTCGGCGCCGAAAGTTTCGGTGCCGAAGTCTTGGATGTTGATGTTTTCGGATCCGACGTGTGTTTCGGTGCCGAATGGGTGGGGTCGGCGCCGGACTTGTGTTTCGACTCCGAAGTTCTCGGCTCCGAACTTGATTTGGAGGGAGTCTTTTCGGAGCCGGAAGACTTTTTAGTTGGCTTCGGTGGCGAGCCAGAAGGCGGGGCGTCGGAAGCCTGATCTTGGTGCCGACCGGAGCCCGAGGACGCGGGTTGGACCGGAGCCTTCTTTTGTGGTGTTGGGTCTTTGGACGAGGGGGGAGCTGTACTCACGGTACGTTGTCCATGTGGGATGTCGTCCTCTTGGTCAGGGTCGAGCTCTGGTCCTGCTCCTCCTCGGTTCCCATGGCCTCGCCGGCCTCTTCGTCCGATTGATGTCCGAAGATGTCGGGAATGGAGCTTGTGTGCTGGCTCTGCATGTCGCGATGTCGAGCCTGACGGTTGCGAAGTGTCTTCTCGGAGCGGAAAGCCTGGCACGCGTCGCAGTCCTGATCTCTGTGTTCGGGGAACAAACACAGGTTACACACTTCGTGTGAGTCGGTACGCGGGTATTTCGCGTGACACCAAGGGCAGAATTTAAAGGGAGTTCGTGCCATCGACTGCGGGTTGGCTCGACGCGGGCAGGCCCAACGGCCTTCCACGAGCTTTCCGATCGAAAGTTTGGTTTTGCAAGTAAATGCGCTAAGCGATAGAAGGGAAAATGTGTTCGAAAACAATACCGTCGAGGGTGAGTATCTTGCGCACCGAGGGAAACCGAAGGAACGGTGTCAAACGGGTGCGCAACGATAGACGTACCGAACCCGATGGAGGAAAAAACAATCTAACAATGGAGTCGATGTCCATGTGCACTATCATCGAAAAGAGGAGTCACCTACCTCGTGACTGGAAAGACTTCTTCGAAGAACAACAAGTGCAAACATCCGGACCCAACACTAGATGGCGAGCTATGCACAGCATGTGATCTACAGCTCATATGCCTCGAACAGACACTTACAGTTTATCTCCAGCTGGTCAGTGGCTTACAGCAGTACCACTAACTCCTTCCTGCAGCATGAGGAGTTTAGCCAATAACCGTGTCAGTGGGCTCTCTCCTACACTGTCCCTGTACTGGTCTGCAGGCCTTTGAGTCCATTCAGCAACTAAAAGTACACCCAGTGATGGTAGTCAGTGGAAGAAGATGCAACCAGCCAAAGGATCGGTCACCTTCCAAAGGTTCTTTTGAGGACTTGGATTCCAGAGACCACTTTTTCTAGTAAAACGAGGCCTGGACCCAGATGTGAGGTGAACTGAGAAAGAAAGACAAGTGTACAGGCTCCTGCTCCTTTTGCCAAATGAGATGGCCACAGAACCAGAGGAAACTGCCAAAAGAGTTTTTCACTCAGGCAGGGTAAAGGACGTCATGACCCTCAAAGCGTTGCCTTTTATAAATCACGATCCTTCCCCGCATTTAATGACAAATAACAGAATACTCCACAACTGAAACCCCCTCTTGCCTCGCCCAAATAATGACAATCACAGCCTGGTGGTGCCACACAATTACAGTCTCGACATCACGAGGTTACATTAGGAACCAATCTTGCATATTGGGGTCAGTTCACTGTATTCATTTCGCACCTCTACTAGCCTAAAGTATACAATGATACCCTAGTAGCTGCCCAGTAGAATTCTGCAACTGTGGCACATCTGGAAAAAGCATCTGATGTAGCCATGGACTTCGGTAGGTCCTCTTAGCCACCGCAGAGCAAATCTCCATACAAAGGATGATCCGACTGAATTTGTAACGGACTTGCCTTTTTCAGCTCCAGCAAAGCCACAAAGAGCTAGTCATCAACTTTGTCCCTCGTGTTCGCTTCGCAGGAGGTCCCTCCAGGTCGGATTACAGCCATATCGAGGCTGTATCGGGTGATTGTCCCTTTTATTTTCGGCCCACCTTATTGTGGTGAGACCTTTGGATTCATTCATGCTGGTGTTATTATACCGCTGACTTTTTCTTGCTTCGAAGAGAAGCACTTATCGTCGTTTCAATAATTCCTGCTGAAACGAACTCTTGCAATCCTGTTCGCAATACTTACCTACCACGGACACTCTGACATTGATTCTTCCCAGGAGTGCCCGTTTTTGTCTTTATGCCCTGAAGAAGTCCATCTCTGGACGAAACGCGTCGGCTGTACCTTTTAATCACGAGTGGCTTTTAAAATATTTTGAATAAAAGAAGAGACTTGAAGAAAAATACTATGGACACGGACTTGATAATTTGTTATATGTCCGTTTTGTCTTGTTGCTAAGTGGTGCACCTTTGCGATTTTTTGGCGCTGCTAAGATATTGTTTACGAGGCAGGGAAAATGTTGAATACAAAAAACAAACCCTGGATAACCTTCAAATATATTACCATCTATACATCATTAAGAATATATAGATGCACACATGGCTCAGGAAGAATCATCCTTGAATTCAATCCTTTATTTGTTCAATACATGATAACAAATTAGCATTTTAAGTAAAGAAATGCATCTCCTAAATTCAACACAATCGCAACTGCTTTAATTACAGGGCTTTTGAACAGCGCAGGCATCACCTTATAAAAAACATTACTAAATCATTCATTCACACACATACCACATACTCACTCATTCTTCTACACAGTCATACATTCACATATACATAAAAAAGCTTCCTGTCCATATTTAAAGGTTCTATACACTGCATTGATTTCGCTGTAACTAATACTTTCGGATATTTCTGACAATTATTTTCATCAGTTCGGTAATAAATGGATTTTTCCTTTAGATAGTTCCAACCATATGTTATTCAACAGTGCAGTTTTGTCCATCCAGTCGTTAATTTGTTATTTTACTGTAGCTTTACACAATTCTAGCAACATGCATTTCGGCGTGAAACGCATTCATCAGAACCGCCACATTCTTAGATCCTACTTTACATCCAGATGACCTGCAAAGACACAATACAAAATCCTGCTGAGCGACACAAATATGATACATACATAGATAGCATTGTGTAGAGCCACAGTAAAATAACTAAACGACTGGATGGACAAAATCTACTACAGGTTGGTAATAAAACAATTAAAAATTACAATGGCGATATCAAATAATCAAGCATCAGCAGAGCCAAAAGTCCAACTTTGGCATGCTGGCAGGATGGTCACTTTTTAATTACAAGCATATCCCTTAAAAGAAGAAAAAATGTGGTGGCCATATATCCTTGCATTATAGCAGACAGGGGCACTTTTTAGTTTTAATGCCCATCATTGATTCTTGTTGGTCAAAGAAAAGGTACTATTCTGTTGGAATTACTGTAACCTGAAAACAGTTGAAATTAACAAGGTTTACAAAAAAGGATAAAAAAAAGTTAAAAAAAGTGAAAATATAATGCAAGAAAGTTTACTTGTTAGGTAGATGCGCACGTGATCAGATAAAAAAAAAAAAGTGTCACTCATGCAGTAAGAGACAACGGCCTAATAGAGCTAATCCACTGCCCCATGCTGTATGCTGTGGTGAGTGGAAGTAAAATGTGAATGATAGTTGGACAGACCAATGGATAAAAAGAGCTGACCCAAAGCCACCGCTATGTATGTATACATCCATGCATTATATAAACAATGGATAATTTTGATTTATTAGGTCTGGCGATAATGCTAAACTTCTGCCACAAGCTGTTTGAATCGACTCCCTGAAAAAGGCCAGGACCCTAGTACCAGAAATTTAAAAAAAAAAATGAAAAGATGCATAACAGCAAACCTTTCCTTCCGAGTCTTGCTTGAATTTGTCATCCGAATGATTTGAGGATTCGTTTAATTCCCAGTCTTCACACCTAAACAAAGGTAAACTGATTAAGTATTTGCAAGCTGGCTCTTCATATTTAAGGTGTCGCAAAATTAAACTCTTGTGTACCTATAGTCAGAGGGTCCTTTCTGCCCTCTTCCTGGTAAGCACTCAAAGTTGGCATCTTCACTCCCAACGGAGGTGCTGTTCCGGTTTTTCTTGGTGCCACTCCTGAACAAGTCAACTGCAGACTTCAATTCTTCTTCCTCTACACCAAACACATCTTTGTACAGACATTCGTACAAAACAGCTTTGAAAACAATATAGAATTTTTTTTAAGGCAATGCACAAAAATACTGAATTTGTCACAAAATGTAGCATTAATTCAGGTGCTTGACGAAGTGTCACTGAAAACCTCAATATGCAATCCAAATATTACAATAACATCCTTAGTAATCAAATGGCTGAATTAATACACTGAATAACAGTGCCTACAAGGGATTTCGTTCAGAGAGCTTAATTAAACCATTTACACAAATAACTTGGTTGTTAAGCCCCAAATGGTGGCTAACTCATGAACAATCTGTACGTCAATTTGCTAACTTTCATATCGATAAATCAACAGTAAACAATTTCAAACACGGGTGTAAATTTCTCAAATTATAAACTCATTTAATGAGAATGAGCAAAGAAGGGTACATAAAATATACTGATAGACCACAATGACAGAGGTTGATGAATCATATATAGAGGTTAGAACCTTCAAGTCATTAGTGTCAACATCTATTCCAGAATAATAACAAAAGAGCAAATAAGTCTGAGACAAACAGAAAACAATTCCTTGAGTGGTAAATCTCTGAGGGAAATAGATTAACTCGTCGACGTTTCGGTCTTGGTGGCGAATATGTCCGTTAGACCATCTTTAGGACGATGAAAGAAGAGTAATAATTGACCCTTATGTCCGGTCAAACAAATGTATAGAACCAGGTGAATCACAAAAATTGTTGTAGACTTCCAGGACACAGACACAGGAATATGAGTTTATTCGACGACTTGGTAAGTGTCCCCACGAATGGAACAGTCATGAAAAACGCAGTCCGAATGGATCTGCTGCAAGTGGCACTCGCTTCCATCTAGCGACACGTGTGGGGCAACGCTCCTCTGGGATACCGCTGTGTCTACAAACGGCATGCCGTTTTTCATGACTGTTTCATTCGTGGGGACACTTACCAAGTCGTCGAATAAACTCATATTCCTGTGTCTGTGACCTGGCATTAAAACCCTATGACCATCATCCCCAAAATAGCTTTTTCCTAACTGGTGGACGATGAGGGATATACACACACATACACACATACACAGAGGACACACTTGAAACTGTGCCTGGTAATAGCAAAAAGGGATATTGCACGCCTCTAACGACAGGGAGGAGCCCTGCTCGTGGGACCTTGGAGGGCAGAAATGGACTTCTATTGTGTACGCATGAGTCTCGGGGATGCCCAAAGAAGCATCAATGGGTATGGGAAGCGTGGGAAAGATGCAGAGAAGGGGAGGACTAATTCTGAGATACGAGACGCATACCCTGCACCAAGAGCCACCATGATATATCTTCTGGCCCTGGATGAGCCATGCATATGTAGGGTGTTGTTAAGGGGTGCCACTGTGGAGTCTGGGAGGCCATGGAGTAGGTAACTACCATCATCCAGATGCAAGAGTACAGAGCGCTTAAAACAGCAGTTCTGAAGTCACTTTTTGGAACGGATTCTTTTGCAATGTGTTTCTTGGGGGTGAGGTCGGTGTGCAAGGTGAATCCATGTGACTTGGCATTTTGTGAAAGTTGGGGTTTCAAGCCAAAGTACAGGTCACTGAGCTAGATTTGAACTACTTCTTGCTTGCTGTTCCTGGCAAATAACGGGAACTCTGCCTTGGTTGAGTTGATCCTAAGGTAGTCAGCACTTGATATCTGGGTCTGCGGTAGTGTTTAAGATGTAGGATGTCTGGAACAGAGGAGATTTTTTTTTGGTACAGTTTTATCAGTATACTGGTGAATCTTGATGCTCTTATCGGAGTAAATCCAAGGGGTGAGTCCATGTAGGGGTTGCAGATGACAGGAGACAGTACAGAGCCCTAGAGTATTCCACATGTTATGGGAATTTTCTCGGACCTGAAGGTGCCCATGTCAGCAAACTGGTTTGTATGCCAATTGAAAAGAGTTTACCGCTGCCATACAGTTTACTTATAATACCTTAATACTTGAATGTCAGTACACTTCCAACACTACTTTGGCTTCACATGAGCAAAGGACTCTTAATCTAAGAAACAAAGGTTTCAGTCTGCCCTCTGTATTGAAAGCTGGGCAACAGCAGAAAACATAGGTAATACTTTCCTGCTTATAACTGCAAAGCCTACACCTATTTAATGGTGAAAAATATTTCCCTGATAGTTGCAGTTCTGCTACAGAGAGGAGCACAATTCTGAGTCGAATACCTTGATTTGCAGGATAGAGAAATGGGCTCAATATGATCATTTTGGAGCTTTTCCTCAGAATACAAAGTGAAGCACTTTTCTAAGTGCCTTGGCAGTGTCAGGTTAAAATAGAGAAAATAATTGCTTAACCCATCATTTTTTTTCAAAAAAACTTCTGTGAGAAAGATTTAACAGCTTTCTCCAAACGGCTACACCAGAGTGAGCTGCAGGAGGCTATATTTCCCACAGTTCCTTCCAGAGCAGCCATTTAATTGAACCTCGCTCAGGACTTTTCATGCAGTACCAAAAGCTACGGAAGTTGGTATCCCACAATAAATACTGTAGAATAAGGCAGAATGCCAACCTGATTTGTTTGTGTTGTGGATTTTAGAAGATGGAACAGCGGTCTAAAAAAGGCTACATTTTTCCTATTGGAGCCAACTTACAAATTTGCCTGGGAAGGCTTCAGAGCCATAACTTTGATGCAGGAAATGTTGCTTTAACACTGAGGAAAGGTGCGAGCAATGGACCTGGAGTAGTTTACCCAAGGCTAATGTGAGGGATGAGACTTTTGGTTCGAGTTTAGATTGGCGGTGTATGTGGCTGCCCTGTTCGTAGAGTCAAAAGCCCAAGTATTTATAAAATGCAGCCTTTATCACTGGTTTCCCATCCACAACCCAGCTCCCACTTCTTGCCTCATTTTTCCTGAAAATTACGCCATTGCTCTTGTCCACGTTTATGAATATATTAGCAGCCCTGGAGGTAGCATTGAGGGCTGTTTTGGAGGAGTGAAGTATTTTTATCCAGTAATGCAGTATCATCTGCTGATAGCCGAGATACAATATGCAGGGCTGTGCCTAGCTTAGTGGGCTAGGAGAGGGGATCGGTCAATGCAGCAAATAGGTTGGCTACATAGAGCACCAACATGCACACTTGCATTAAAACTCTAATGGTAAGTATCAGAGGAGAAGGCCATAGTTCCACTAATTTACAACTGTACTCTGGTAGAATCTTATAATAATCAGATGGCTCGCAAAACTATACAGAGATTAACCCCAACCCCACCCCCATCTCTGAAGTTTAGATCCGAGCAGTGATCTTTCCCTGCAGTTACAAGCAGTCTTGAAGTAAATAAAATAAGTATATAGGTTCTAACCACAGCAGATATGCTTCTTAGCTAAACTGGAAAGACATATGATGTTATTGATGGAACCAGTGTTGACTGGAAAGTCACTTAAAATAAAGTAAGCAAACTAGGGTCTTCAGCAGAATTATTTAAATCAGAAAAGGTAATTTTTCTATCATATTTTGCCTTTACGCCCAAGAGGGTCATCGATCTGTAGTTTGCATAACGGGTGTGTAAGATCAGCCATCTTTAACACTCAGGGATGGAGGCTTTTAAAATACAATTAGTGAAAAGTGGGTGGGGGAAAAGGAGCTCCTCATCTAGAGGTCTTGTTTAAATGAAGTGGAGGGAAGTCAATTTGGGTCGGGTACCACATCTGATTTATTACCTTAATGATATTTTTGGAAGACAAAGGTTAATAAAAAGCAGATTCTACTTTGAATAAATTGCAGAACCGTCTCGCTGCTGCTTCCATGTAAAGAGTAGAGATGTAAATTCTGCAGTCAGTTCAGCTCTATGCGAGAGTCAAACACTATAAATTCCCATAACTTTATTATCTGGATTCAAATCTTATAATCTTTTTGTAAGATATGAATTCTATTAGTAACTGTATGCGCATCTGAGCAATGACCAAGACATCTGATTGCCCTATTTAATTCTATTTTCTTAGTAGCCAATGAGTTCTTGATTACCATTTCCTTTGAGGGGTTTAAGGACTGCTCACCATTGCGGGACAATCTGCTGAAGGTTTGGGAATTAAGAATATTTGTAACAAGTTGATCAATACTACCAATTTATTAAATAGTGTGCCACCTCTGAAGCTTCCTGTTAGCTTAGCGGCTGTTTTACAGAAAAGGCAAAACTATTACCCAAATAAAACTGCATCTATTAAGTTTTAGTGAACTGTTGCCAGAGACTCATTAAATTTGTGATAAAGGTCTAACTAGATATCACACAAAAAGTGTCTGTCTGGGTACACAAAAGTAAACAAAGTGGTCAATTTCTTACCATTTCGTCTCCAGCACTAGCACCACTTACAGCTTAACATACTTTCTTAAATATTGCAGAACACACACTATACATAGCCCCATAACTTTGCACATTGATTGCATCTTAGAATTTACATATCTACCATAGAGACTTTTCGCATAAAATGAAGAGAAGCCTCGTCACTAATACACCGGACTACTGAAATTCGCTGAAACTATCCATGGTCCTGGAATGTTGCCGCACCCAAACATCGGTGGGAGGGGAGAGGCTCATCAGCAAAACAAACTAAAGGAAGGGAAGAAAATCTAATTCAGGAATTCAGTCAATGTAGGGGGAGCGAAGGTGGGCGGAGTCCTCAAGAGCACCTACCTCAATGTAATACAGTCTACAGTTCATAGCTGCACAGAACTGGATGTTTCCAGAAAATAAATGTTTTATGTCTTAGGAGACGAAGGGGTGGCCCAGAAATGTATTGATTGATGCATCACAGTTGACTGTAGAAGTCTGATAGGCTGAATCATGAGTATTACACCAGTTTACATCACAAAATGCAAACAAGACAAAAAAGAGGGTCTATGCTTGGAAAGTACCCTGATTTTTCTCAAGTATATTTATTTATTTTGGTGTTTTATATAGCGCGAACATGACCCTAATAGGGTATCAGAGTGCTTTACATTTACATATCTTTCAACTTAGAACACGAACGCAATGCAGTTTCAGTAAGCCTGATCAGTGTACAGCAAGTTGCTAGAAAGTTATGTTACAAAGTCATAAGTAATTGTACATTGATTTGCGAGAGAAACATTTGTGCTTTAACATTCATATTTACCAGACCAAAATGATGTTAGTGGTTGATGTGTGGTAGCGTGTGTATTGAACAAGAAGGTCCTCTGATGATGTCAAGTCAGCTGGAGTTATGAAAGGAATTTGCTCATAAAAAAGGATTTGGCTTCATTTTTAAAAGCAGAGATGGACGAAATTTTTCTAATCCTAGAGGTCCGGGTATATTGGTTCTCTCCAGATCGTTGACCATATAAGGACCCAAGGCCCCCCAGAAATAGGGTACAAGCCAGACGTGAAACCTCTTTTTGTGCGTCTTGTTTGTTTTTTGTAATGTGGATTGTATTTGGGAGGGTGCAATCGTAGACAGCCCATATATCCTTCTCATTCCCTTTACCCCTGACAGAAGGGGTCCATAGGTTGTGTAATACACCAGGCACTATATCTTGCCACCCTTGCGGGTGAGAGAAGTATTTCCAAGGCTGGTTCTGGTAGGCACCATTGGTCCTTAAGTACACTTTACAGATGTCCATCTATTCAGAAAGAGGTCTATGGATGGGCACCACATAGTCCAGTAAACAAATAAGTAGACTGATTCTTTGTCAGAAGTTTAGGCACTCTTACCAGTGCTCTGTTCTAATGGCGGATTTCCTGGCAGCCACCAGGATGACCAACTTGTTATTAAGGAGGCTGAGGTTAGCAAACTGCAGGATTCTGAACAACCAGATGCTCAAAACAAATGTATGTAGTGAAAAGGTGAAGGCCACACCACTCTGAACATGCAGAAGGTTTAAACTGAACTAATGGGATTCGCCTTGAGCACCAAAAGGAAAGAGGATGTGGACCGTCCATGATATTCTGCTGCAATCTCAGAATCAGATCATAGGGGGTGGAGTAAAAGCATACATGGACATTCCCCCCAATCAAATATGCTGTCTCCCAGGGTCTATGGAACTCTCAGTCCTCGATGAGGCACCTCACCCAAGCATGGGGATCAGATAATTAACAAAGGTATTTTTGACTGGGCACTTCAGGACACAAATTGGGAATTGGGGGCTTCTGGATTAAGTCCTTACTCGCTGTGTGGTCAGCGGGAACGATTTGGAGGGAAATCAAGACATCAGATCAACTTGCCCGCTCAAGTTTTTCAATTCCTCAATGTGGAAGAAGAGAACACCAGAAACAGGTCTTTTGTGATGACCTGCTCCTCAGTTGCAACGTCAGTCTGCAGACCGAAGATGAGACCCTGTCCTGGACGCATAGCTGCCTGGCAGATGTCCAGGACCGGGACGGCACGTGCTAATGCAGGGGTAGCAGCTTAGACCCTGGTAGAATGAGCACCCAGTCCTTCTTGAGACTGCTTTTTAGACAATGAGTAGCAGATTTTAAAACGGAGCATGACCTGGTGGGAGAGGATTCTCTTCTGGAGAGCCTCGCCTTTTTTTCACTCTAGAGGACCCAAGAGCGGATTGTCCACCCGGTTGCCTTTGGTATGATCTATATAAAAGCTCAGCGGTCTCTTGGGATCCATGCGATGGAGTCTCCCCTCCTCAGAGGGGTTAGAGCATAGAATGCTGGCAAGGGGATGGTTTGACCAACGTGGAATAGAGTAAAAACTTTAGGCAAGAAAGATGCCCGTATCTAAAAAACCAGCTTGTCTGGGAAGTAGGTGTATGGTGGGTTGACACAACTTGAAGCTCACTCACATGCAGTGCCAATGTTATGGCGATGTAGAACACTGTCTTGAGGGTGAGGAGCCGCAAGGAACAGTTGGAAGTGGCTCAACCAAAGTCCACATCAGAAATGTGAGGACCAAGGTAAGGTCCTACTGTGGCATGACAAAGAGAGAGAAAGGAAGACATAGCCTGACATTTGACCGCTCTTTGAGGAACTGGCAAATGTAACAAAATAAACACATCATTTGAAGGCATCTTTATTAATTTTCTCAACTCACCAAAAATTGGGTTTGAGAAACGCTGCTTAGGGAATTCTGCTAGGAGTAACTTTTAATGTCAAGAAGCAATTTCTGAGATTCGACACTACATGTTGGAATTGTGCCCTGCAAGCGAATGGCAAACAGCTTCGGCCTGTTAAAACCAGATCGTACCAAGCATCACTTGAATTTAGAGGAGTGGGTGCGGGAGGTGCAAGGTATTTTGTTTTTCGGTAAAAACAAGTTGGCCTTCCCCCACGATCCTTCTTTTCGATAAGACAGCAATGCTTACATCTCTACGTATCGAAACCTGCATAGTGTATAAAGGACTGTTAAAATGGACTGATGTAGCATGAAAAAGTGATAGCTCCTGGTGCTGCTCTTTAATTTAAAAAGGGATAAGGCAGGAGGTTGCTTGACTACTATGTTCAATAAGAAATTAAAACTGCATGCGCAAATCTGAAGGGGTAATGGTTTCGGAGAGCCAAAATTAAGACACACAGAAAATGTGGCATAAAACAGGGTTATAAACTGAGCACTAGCTGCTGCAAAACAAATGTTGGTGGCCTTTTGTACCTTGGCATATAGCGGCATCTGCTTGGAACTGTTTCGTGTACACAGAGTCATAGTGGCCATTATTGGAAGAACACAACAGGATCTGAAAAAGAAAAGAAGCTTGAAATACAACAGGTGTTTTTCGTCAATATAAATGATACTTCAGTATCGCTGCATCCAATGGCTACTCTACAGGCAAATTCCTCACCTTAGAATTTCCCCCCGGCACAAGACTACATTCAGAGGTTTCTCATAGGAGTGCTCCCACATACCAATAGGTCGAGACTTGCGGCTCCACAACATCCTTGTAGAAATGGAGTGGTGCCACAGATAAGCACCATCCCAGCGCACAGATTTCAGTTTGTCGTTTTCTTTTCAGCACCCTCAGACGTGGGGCATGAACATCTGTTGGATACAGTGGCTCAGTACTAACTTGGGACCTTTTTAGATGCTAAAAAGAGTCGAATCCACAGAATGTGGAGATAGATGGGAGGCTGGTGACAAATCTGCAGTTAGAGTACCCACCAGAAAGATTTACTGAACGTAAGTAATTTGTTCTTCTGATTGATACTTCTAACCACGTAACCCTAACCTTTAAGCAGATACCAAAGCAGTCCCTCCCCAATGCAGAGGGGCTATTGAGTGGACTTAGACTAAAATGTCTTGCAGAGCCAAACGGGCAAAGCGTCTTTCCTACCAGACTTAGCGGTCAAGACAATACTACTTTTTCAACCCATGCACCGATGCCCATGTCACAGCCTGACAGATGTCAAAAACAGGCACCAGTCACATCAACAGAGTGGTAACAGCTTTATCTCTGGTGCAATGGACTCTCAGACCTTCTAGGGGGTTGCATCTTGGCCAGTCAGTTGCAGATCTTAATGCACTATCCACCTCAATAAGATTCTCTATAGGCACGGCCTTCCCTTTCTATGCTCTAGAGAGCCCCACAAAAAGCTACGCAATAGCTTAAAGCCCTTTTGGGGTGAGTTGGAGTCAACCAATGGAGCTTCTCCTCTTAAGGGTTGAGGAGAGAGCACAAAACGCTTGTAGAATGATTGTCCAATGTGGAAGAGAGCCACAACTTTAGGCAAGAAGGCCATCCTAGACCTCCAATTTATCTCGGAAAAAGGCAGTGTGAGTGAGTTGCACAGAGAGTGCCTATACTTCACTCGTGCAACAAGCAGACTTAATTGTAATGAGAAAGACAGTTTTCAATATCAGGTGACACTGTGAACAGCTACACACTAGCTTGAAAGGCGTACACAGGAGAAATGTCAAGCACAAGTTAATGTCAGAGTGTGGCATCACAATGTCCTAGGAAGAAACAAGGGTTACACCCTAAATAAATCTCATCACAACAGGTGATTTGAACAAGGACATTTGGCCCAGTAAATCTAGAAAGGGCCAACAACAGTGCCCACTGCAAATCCTTGCTGAGATAAAGGCAAAACAAATAAAAGGACATCCAGCAGCTTTGCCTGTAAGGGTGTGTATTAAGTAAACTGCACCAGGTTGCAAATTTTGTCCCAGCATAAATGGATTTTGTGGAAGACAGCCTAGGGGAGAGTATGATCCACCAATCAGCAAATTGAATGCAGTCAACTGTTTCTGCTCAAACAAAGATGTAGGTTATGTATATTCGGATGAAGGACCTTGCTCTGTTGCTGCAAAGGGAGGTCCTCCTGAAACTGCAGCCTGATGAGAGTACAGATCTCATGCTCGGGAGATCAAGGTACCACACACTCCTGGCCCTATAAAGGGCAAAAAGGATGACTTTGGGCCTGGTCATTCTTGATCTTCACAACTGGAGAGGAAGTGGCAGGAAAGAGTAAAGGAGTTCCTGGTTTCATTAAAGCTCCAATGTGCCGCCTAACAAGTGTTTTTGAGGAAACTCCCATGTGCAAAATTACTGACACAGTTAGGAAAAACGATCCAGTCAGGGTTCCACTGAGTGATGGCAGACCTGTGCCACCTCAGAATGCAAGCACCACTTATGATCAGCCACAAGAAACCTGCTCGGTTCATGAACTCTGGCATTCAGGGACCCCTGCAGGTGGTTAGAGATCAGACAAATGTCCAGGAACGCCTGCTACTTCCAGAGGCACAAGGCATCCTGGCACAGGACCCAAGATCCTACTCCCACAAGGCTGTGGTGTGGTCAGTGAGACCCTGCACCAGCCTCCCTTTTTAGGAGGGCAGAAAGACCTTTGGGGCTGGAAGAATGGCCCTCAACTCCAGAAGACTGATGGGGAGCCAGTCCTCCACTGGAGACCAGAGACCTTATCTCCACCTCCCCCAGGTGAACCTACGCAACCCAGCCGTGGTGCATCTGTCACCAGCATCTGGGAGAGTTGGCTACCGCAGAACAAACTCTGTTGATCAGCCACCAATGTAGATATTCAAATGTCATCTTCAAGATCTGTATGGTGCTGAGCTCACTGGGACTTCATTTCTACTGTAGGGCTCCAATGTGCCACCTGGTGTGGCAGACAAGGAGTATGTGCAAGGCTAGGAGGCCAAGAATGCTCAGAACCACCCTAACATGCATCCAGGATTGAACATCGGGATCCTATCCTAAATGTCCTAGGCTCTCTGCTGCAGAGGGAAAGCCCTGAACTTCACCATATCAAGGATTGTCCCAATAAATGAAAGCCTCCAAGACTCAACATTGCAGGATTGTGGCTCATTTATGGTGAGACCCAATGATTTCAAATGTCCGCCATCATACGAAGGTTGTCCACGAGTGACTGTGGCATGCCCGCCTTCAGCACCCAGTCGAAGTACGGGAACACAAACTCCCGACCTCTGAATTTGGACAGGTACCACCACCACTTTCATTAAAACCAGAGGGGCACTGGTGAGGCTTAATGGGAGCATGGTAAACTGGAAATACTCCTGGCCCACTATGACCCGCAGGTACCACCTGTGCGACTGCTGGACAGGTATATGAAAATGCATGTCCTGCAAGTCCAAGGACACCATCTATTCGTCCAGGTCCACAGCTAATGGGATCTAGGCTAGTGTGAGCATTCTGAATCGGTCCTTCAATAGGAAGGTGCTCAGGGGACAGAGGTCCAAGATAGGCCTGAAACCGCCATCCTCTCTCAGGATGAGGAAATATCAAGAGTAACAACTCCTGCTTTTTCCGAGTCTGCAAGCCTCTCTATGGCACCCTTTGAAAGCAGGAGGATTACTCCTGTAGCAGGATAGACAGATGCTCTTCTGAAATCTGTTCTGGTGATATAGGGATATGGGGTGGAAAAGAAAGATTGGTAGGATATATCCGTTCTTAATAATTTGCAAGACCCATCTGTCATATTTGTCAGATCGCCAACCCTGAAGGATGTGCCAGATCCTGCATCCAACTTGATGGGCATGCGCCGCTAAGTGCAAACTAATGAAGTCTCTACTGGCTGTTGTAGCAGGCAAGGAGAAGTCTGTAGACTGACGACCCTGCTAGTTCGCACAATCCACGCCAGCAGCCCCGAAAACACTGGGCTGTCTCTTGAATCACTGGATGGGAAGGTTGCCTTTGTCTATAAGCCAGACATTCTTGAGAAACCACCACATTTTTTAAATTTATGAAGAAATTGTTTGGCAGGGGTCAAAAGCCCTGAGGAACACGAAACTTAAAGCATTCCAAACCAGAGTTTGTCTTCTTATCGAAGATGCGAGACCCATCAAAGGGCATATCTATCAGCAAGCCCTGCGCATCACCGGAGAACCCAGATGACTTCATCCAGGTATTTCAAAGAAGAACTGCACTGGTACAAACTGCTCTGCCAAACAATTTGTGGTATCCAAAATCAGGCTAAAAACATATTTGGTAACATCCTGCCCATCAGGCATCACCTGGGCAAAGGAGGCCGCAAGATCTTCCAGGACTGCTGGTAAAATATTGCCCAGGTCTCAAATAGTGTGACAAACTGGCTGAAGAAAACATTATGGCTGCCAAAGGCATCAATTCTTTTAAAATCCCTATCCAGAGGGACAAACATTAGGATACACCTTACTGATAGAGGTCTGTACAACAATGCACTCTAGAGTGGGGTGCTTGGTGAGAGAATCCAGGTCCCCAGGTGTCTGTGTATGACATGCGGCTATCTGCCTTTTAAAAGGTGGGCAAGAGACTGCCTTGATCAAGTAGCAGTCAGGGTATCTCTGAGGGCATCATTAAACAGCAGTGTTCAGACGTTGCTGGCCCAGGCTGCATTGATTTTAGTTTCAATACCGATCCATATCCTCCGAATGTTTTTATTGCATCGTGAGAACTGTGGAAGAACTCCAGAAAAGGATAATGACCTCAGGATATTTCCCTTCAGCCTGGAAAAAGGTCTCAGCACTACCCCTGCTAACAACAAAAAAGAAATACCGTCCCATTTCCCGTCTTCCAATGCCAGGCAAGATTCTTGTGAAAGCCATGAACATCGAACTCATCGCTTTTCTTGAAGAGAACCATTGGTTGGATAGTACAATGGTTAGATCAAAAACCATATTGAGAGCCGAGTCATGTCAGCCTTGGTTGCAGCAACAAAAGAAATAACGACCATAATGGATAGTGGTGGCAAGGCAGTGCTGATTCTTCTGGACTTATCGGCCAAGGTCGATACTATTAAACACTCTTTGATCGGTTACAGAGCGTTGGTATCAGGGACTCTGCCTTACCCCTCTTAAATACTTTTCTTACCAACAGAGAAAAACTGCTGTATCTAGGGGATTTTTCATCTAAACCTTTTTCACTTCCATGGGGGCCCCTCAGGGATCATGTCATAGTCCCACACTATAACATATATGTGAAACCCTTGGCTAACCCAATTCGTTTTTCTGTAATCTCTTATGCCGTTGACACAGATTGTAGTTTCAACCTCGGATGACATTGAAATGGTAGCTAAACGATTCAGCGTATGCATGGTACAGGTTGTTAGCTGGATGGAAAAAAAACTGTCTTAAATTAAATGACAAAACCGAGGTTCTTCTCTTTGAAAAAGATACGTCTTTCTGGAATTCTTCCTGGTGGCTTCAAGATCTAGGCCAACTTCCTTCTGTAAAAAAAACTAAGAGCCTGGGTGTCAGTCGATGGAAAGCTAACCTTTTCTGACCGAATTAAAAGGGTCACATCCTCATGCTTTTTGCTTCTACGAACCCCAAGAAAGATCTTTCCCTTTATTCCACTGGAGCTTCAGAAGACTGTCATTATTGCTGTAGTTATTTCTAGGATTGACTACTGCAATGCTCTCTATGTGGGTATCCAACAACGCTTGTTGAATAAACTCCAGATCCTTTAGAAAGCGGTATCTCACGTTCTTATGAGAATTCCCAAATTTAAATCGGTCTCCCGCTACCTACATTGGCTTTCAGTTCGGAAGTAGGTCAGTTTCTAAGCCCTCTGCTTAGCCCACACGCTTCGGTTAACTTCAGCCAAAAATGTGGCAATTCCTAAAATGAACAAAAACATGCGGGTGGTAGAAGTCTCACATTCTCCACCCGCAAACTCTGGAATTCACTGCCCTATCAGCTCAAAACTCAGCCCAACTTAAAACATTTCAGAAAACAGCCTAAAACCTAGATTTTTTCACGTTATCCATCTTCTTAGGCCACTCAGCCAGTTCCATTATAGATGCCAGCACCAAAACCCCTTTGGGCATATGCGTGCTCTACAGCTTTCTTTTACTTATGGAGGTCAACTGACACCAACACTTGGCTACCCTCTGAGCCACCACTACAAATGAGGCACTCTTGCCATTAATGGCCCATGTGGCGAGTCAAGTTCCGTCTCAGGAAAAGTATCAAGTCATTGGCATTTTGCAAATGAAGGTGCAAGTCATCATCAGTGCAATGAGGGGGAAGTAAGACAACCACTTCACCAACAACCTCTTGGGGAGCACCCTGCTCTGGCACAGGGATAGAGTCTGAACCAAAAAGATAATGGAGCCTCTGCTGATAACTGAAGTGGTAGACGCACAGGGCTAGATTCAGGCTGCATGCACTTTTGTAGTTTCACTGCATCTGTTAACCTTGTGGTCTGGCATGGGAGTTGGCACTAGAGCAACTTCAGGAGTCAGAGTGGTGGCAATTGGCATGGATTTTGGGGCAGGAGTGGAAGCCTGTTATGGCTTCAGTAAGGGGGCCTGTAACAGGAAGGAAACAACTGACGGTTGCCCAACCAGTGGCCCCTACTGTTCCTTGGGCCCAAAGGGGCACCTAAGAGGTGAAAACCCACTCCATATTTGCAGCCTGGCTCCTTAAAGGCCTCCATGTCTTGCGGTGACAACAGTCCAGGAAACTCGAGGCACATGGAGATCCGCTGAGGAATCTGATCAGTGACAGGCAACCTTGATAGACTTCCACTCACATCTTGACACCTTCATGTCTTCTTGGAGCTAGAGTGGTGGGAGAGGGACGAGTCCTGCTTCGCTTTCTTTGTGTTTGCTTTTGGACTGGGACTTACTGGAGGACCTCAAGAGGGAATTGGAATGGTTGAGGAATGGCTACAAGTCATGGATCGAGTCTAGGCCCATGATTTGAACCTGGGGCAGACCTTCACAAAGACTGTGGTTTCTTGTTTAGCGACATACAACTTTGACTCCTGTTCTCAAATTATCTTTACGTGCATGAGGGTGCACTTTTTACACAACTTCATGTTGGGTCCCAAGCCCAGGCACCAAGGACACTTTGTGGACCCATGACTGATGCTTGAAACCTTCTGTTTTTGTTGGCGTTATTGTTTTCATAGCACAATTAAATTTCGTAAGTCATCGGAAGACCTGATAATTTCAGAAGCATTGAAAGGTACCGAAAGAGATTGACATCATTGTGCAGCAAGGGTTGCGTTTATATGCAGATCTGCTTGGTCACTTCCGGGAAGTAGGAAGCCAATGGGGAGCTGCACAGTGCCACCTAGAGGCATGCAGGAGCACTACTACAAAATATTTCCAACTTCACTCTGGCACTTGAGGGATATTCTAAGGTGAGGAATCGGAGGTTAGTAACACCCATCAGAAGCTATTGTTGAGAGCAAACTACTGAAGTGCAGAACTATGCATTACAACATGATCAATATGTACAAGCTTGGTTATAGCAGTATTCATAACAGCACCACACAGTCACAAAAACAGTCAATGTAATCTCTCGGTCTACATCTGGATACACAGCTTTATTACAAAAAAGGGAATGAGCTGCCTTACTAAACATCTTCCTCTTTAGCATTTTATTCTGGACTTCTAGAGGAATCATTTCGAAGGTTACTGTAATTCTGGACATAATCAGAGCCACACACTTGTTAGCAAACAAGAATTACAGTTCACTTGGAAGTCTTTTCTTCAACTTCTTCCACAGTAGAAATATATTTGGCTGCATATTGGGTTGACCTAGTACTAGCATCTAGCTTACCACAGTGGCGTCACTCGCAGTCCTCCTTCCCTGTAATCTGCATTGATTGGGAAAGCGGAGTGTGGGGAAGGAGATGGTTCCAGCCAATTCCTTAATCCGGGATGTGTTTCACCGTTCCCAATTAAAAAAACGTACCTAGCCCACAAAATCCGCTCTCATCCGACTCGGGCCTCTCTTTGAACCCAAACGGACCCAACTTCCATGAACCATGCAGAATCAATTCGTATAGAATAACAACCAGCAATTTATTAGCCATAAATCGGCCCAATCCGCTTGCAGTTGGGCCAAACAAATTTAATATGGAATATCAATAAAAATGGAGAATGACCAATTGCTGTCAAAGTCCTAGCTGGCAAAGTAGCCTTGAGGTGAACCCTTGAAGACTTGCAGATTCCAGGATTAACTTGCTATTCATCCGCTTGTCCTTACTAGCCAGCTCCAGTTTTGGCCGGGCTGCAAGTGCTGTGTCTGCACTGTGGTTATCCCGTCCTTCCCTTTTTTCTTTCACCCAGATCTGCCCTCTGGCATTCCCAGACTCTCAGTGTCAGAGAATCTCCTTCCAGTACCCAACTTCCCAGTTCTTGTGATCAGACCCGTCCCCCCAAAGCTAGTCTGACTAATACATGCCCTCAGAAGGCTCATTTGGCAGTACTCTGGTACAGTTTGGCAGTCCAGAAGTAAGAACTTGCCTTTGGATTCCTGGCCATTCTTTGATTTTCTCAGCCGAACTACCATTTTGTATTGTATTGTAATTGCATTTATATAGCGCTTACTACCCCTGACGAGGCGTCAAAGCGCTTTTTAAGCGAGTAGCACGCTCCTCCGGAACCCATGAAGGATTAGTGGTGAATTAGTTTAGTGAAATTAACTTGAGCGGTTGTTATTTTAGTCTGTTATTTGGATTGAAAAGGATAGTGGAGGGATGAAGAGGGAAAAGGTTTGCATTTATATAGCACTTGCTACCCCTAATGAGGTGTTGAAGCGCTTTTTGGCAGGTAGCATGCTACTCTGGAACCCAAACAGGAATAGTGGGGAATTAGTATAGGGAAATATGAAATAAATTTGAGTGGTGGACATGTTAGTGTCTTATTTGGATTGAAAAGCAATAGTGAAGGGGTAGAAAAGAGAATGGTCTAAAAAGGTTTTTTTTTTGGAGTTCATAGCAGTAGGAGGGGGTTTGGGATGAGTAAAGGGAATTGGGGAGAGTCAGAGGGAAAGGTTTAGAAAGGCTTGTTTGGGAGATGTGAATAGTAAAAGAGGTATGAGATGATGGAAGGAGGGGTAGAGGAGGGAATAGTCTAGAAAGGGTTATTTTGGGGATCACAGTAGTGGTATGGGGTTTGGGATGAATGAGAGCGTGAAGGTAGAGGATATATTGAGAGCGGTATAGGGGGAGAAATAGGGATGTGCATTGGAGAGAGTAGTAGAATGAGGTCAGAGTGGAGGTAGAGTAATATTGCATGAACAAAGCTCCTCTAAAGACCCAGCTCTCTGGATTGCTCTGTTATTCCAGAGGGTAAATAAGATAAGGATTGTCCCTGGGACAGTAAAACAGTCACAGTTCGTCTTTGCTGTGTCAACCTTGGTGTGTGTAAACAAGACCAGAGTAGTTTAATGCATTGGCAAAAAGAGTTTATTTGCCTATTCTCGAGAATGAGCAAATATATATATTTACTGTTTCAAGAAAAAAAAATGATTGTAAAATGGAGTCGCAGCAAAAGGGTTGGACAGCAGCGGTGGGGGGCCATTGAAAGGTAAATGCTTCTGTGAAAGGGTCAGGGAAGGGGAGGCAATGTGCTTTGTGTTTGGCGGTTTTAAAACAATAAAAATCAGACAAAGAGGAGTGAGGCAAGTAATAGATGAGCTGGGGGTGGGAGCAATACAGAAAGCACAGGGCGGGGGATTTGAGGAAGGAAGTAGCACGAGAGGGAGAGTGTGAGAAAACACATACACTTGCATGGAGTGATGAAACCAAAACAAAAAAGTAGTTTCCTGCATGTAACCAGTGGAAGGATACAAATTATCCAGTTAAAAGGATGGTAAAGAAGCTATGCTCCAGGAAAGAGATAAACACAAGAAAAGGAAGGAAAGGGATTGAATAGTCAGCAAGCAAATGAGAACAGCCAACCATGGTTAAGCAATGGGCCGACCTAAAGAATACTGTAAAATTTGGTATGGTCAACAAGAGGTCTTTAGACAACAGATAGCTAAAAACAGTCCATAGGCGGGGAGACGTAAAAAGGTCTCCAGAAGTACAGTGAGAGATGCATAAAGAGCAGATAGGAAAATGCCAGCAAGTGATAAAGTTAAAAGGAAAGGACAGTCACAGAAAGAGACGGGACAAATTAAACCTTGGACAGGAAAGAGGCCACAAAATGAAAGCAAACCATATGCAGAGAGAACACTTTCTAAGAAGGTAGAAGTGAGAGAAAGGAAAGAAATGGTCAACTATACAAAGACATGGGAAGATAATGGCTCAGACAGAAGCACTGCGACTGAGGGGCTGCTTTCTCCAACCAGCACACACTTGCACTGCACTTTACAGTCTGGGGTACTTCACACTTACTGCAGGTGGATGTCTATTGAGCAGGGTACTCCCTAATTCTACTCCAGTTTCCTATGCCCTCACCTGTAGTATGTCATGTATCATTGTATCTTGTGACTCAAAGTCATGTAGCTTAGGATTAACTAACCATCTTCATGTTTGGAAGGGTCTACTAGCTTGCTCACTCTAAAAACCCTTAAACATGTCAGGGAAAAGGCTGCTCTGAATGGTGCTGTCTCAAATGTAGAGCTACATTTAATTGGTGGCACCCTAGGCATTGCAACTAACCTCTGGAAGTTAATGGAGACACTAGTATTTTTGTAGGAGGCCTGTAGGCGACCCCTACAGGTGACTCTTCAGCTGTCCTACAACAGTGGTTCTTTGTGGGGATCTGACCCAAATTCCAGTTTTGCAAAATGCATCACAATTGTTAGGAGAGGGTGCACCCAAGCCTTGCTTCTCCAGCAGTTCTATGCCCAGTGGATGAAATTCTAAAAAGTTAGCACCATGTGCTGGCTCGCACTCCAGTTCAACCACTCCTGCGACATGAAAAGTTTTTGGAGACTGTGTGCTCTGTATCAATGCACCCATACCCAGTCTATCAGCTCGCATAATAAGACTGGGATCTGGAACAACTCCATCAGCTGGTCTGCAAGCAGTGCTAGCTGCCAGAGTTTGTCCCACTGAGCGCGAGCAATCGCAACAACTCAGTTAACATTGCTGGACACATGCCTTACCCAGATTTCCACAATGGCCACTACCTAGCATTTTACCAGCTGTCTCAGCAAGCTGAGGACCCACAGGCAGACTGCTATTTCATGGTTTATCAGCAGCACTACCATGTGGTTGTCTGACCAAAGTATTTGGGATAGAAAAGTTTTCTTCAAAGCTGGACATTAACTGATAGACATAGCCCTGTGCAAAGCCAACATTCTCTGGGCGATTTTGGAAATGGGTCAATTATTTTCTCCTTGTTCTGGAGAACTGTGCTGTGTGAGTCAGCCTGCTACACTTCTAATGCTCCCATCTGTGGTTGTGATTCCGAGGGTTCAGTGGAACTTCCCTGCTGTCTCTCGTGGGGCTCCATCTGATCAACGTTTCCAACCGATCAACGTCTCTCCTAACTTTCCCGCACTCACTGTTGGGGTGGCCTATTCCACGCATGCCTGATTTTGTGCTTAGAGCCACACTTGCATTTGCCTTTCTTGTACGTCCAAGCACTCTGTTGGCTCACTTATGCTCTTTACTCTCTGCGTAGGACTTGGGTTGCCCCCTGGTGAGCGTTTGTCATGCCTTCCATTAAAGGGAGACTGTTGCTCGGACTTACTCTATCTCTAGCAGCCACATGGAACATGTGTATCTTGGAAATTCTTGAGACCCCACTCCATAGTTGGCCAATTCTGAAATTTTGGTCTAAAGTCCGGGTCATACTGTAACTGCGTGCCCCCGGAACATTATCTGTGCCCCATTATGTTGGACCTTTACTGAGAGTGAAGCCATCACACAGGATAAATCAAGCCAGTTCTCAAAGTTTCCCTCCTTTCTGAACCTACGCTTCTTTGCATCATCCTCTTTTTTGTTCTTTTGCAAAAAATCCAGCCCCATCTGCTTGATATCCAGGAATTAAAGTAGGACATAATCTTGTCACCATGGAGGTTCCCCGGGGGATACTATAAGGTATGCAATGGCTTACTGGCTCTTCATGCTTGGATTTGGATTCACCCACACCCAGGCTACTGGGGGATCCATAATACTTTCTGGTATGCTGTGGCCTGGCTGGTTCCTCAGGCCTACATTTGTTATATGGAAGAGTGCATTGGGACCGCAAGGTGATTACTTTTCCTCCCTCGCTAATGTTCTGCAACTAGCTCTGCTGTGTGGTCTTGTTGGATGCTAGTGGATGTCATGGGCATTGACCCTATATGCAGTTGCCCCAGGATTCTGTCATGCATTCCATGGGGGCATCCAGTCACTGATTTGTAAATTGCCCCCACCTTGGGTATGTGGCTGGTGCACCCTCTAACCATGGCTGCTGTGCACCGTCATTGTGAGCAGGGTGGGTTGTAAGCCACCCTTTAGTGGGCCCCTATTTGCAGTGGAGAATGTAATAGTGATTGTGGGTACCTCAACGTCTCATCCCTAACCGTGGTTAACTGTTATGTTATATCTAACTTATGGAGCGCACGTTCACCATAGGTTTCTTGGCGCCAAGGTAAAGAAAGCAACATCTGCCCATATTATGAACAGTAGGCTTGTGTGAACAGCCAGGTTTTCAACCACTTCCTGAAGCTCATATAGTTAGCTTCTAGTCTAATTTCAATTGGGAGTGAGTTCCAAATATGGGAACGTAGCACTGAGAATTTTGCTCCTCCCAACCTTTTCCGCTTAAATGTCGGAACCATGAAAAGGTTCAAGAGGGCTGATCTGAGACTGCGTTTCGGGGTATACATCTGGATTCTTGAGGATATAAACTTAAGACTTTTGTTATGGAGAGATTTGTAGATAATACAGCCTGTTTTGAAGATGGTCCGTTGAGCCAAGGGGAGCCAGTGTAATTTCTTCATCAGTGGTTTGATGTGACAGTGCCTCAGTTGTTGGAAGACCAGTCTCGCTGCCTGGTTTTGTACTATTTGAAGTCCGTGGTTGAGGCCTATTAGAAGACCCAGGTAAAGAGCATTTGCATAGTCAATTCGTGATAGCACTGGATAATTGCTTCCATAGAGAAAAATGTCCTAATTTGTCTAATTTTCCTAAGTTGAAGGAAGCCTGATGAAGTTACTGCTCCTATCTGTGAATTCGTGGATAGATTTTCATCAATTTCTATGCCCAGACTTTACAGGGTTTTTTTGGTATTGGGGCGGAGGGGGTCCCACCTACTTCAGCCAATAAGATGGATTCCACCAGTTGAACTTGTTATTGATGATAACAATCTTTCTTATCAGAGTTGAGTTTTAGTTGATTATCGTTCATCCTGTCTCTTATGTACAGCATGATGTTTTGGAAAGCTTCCCTTGATTCCAACCTATCGTCGATGGTGAAGATTAGCTGCATATCTTCAGCATAGTTGTAGATTTTTGCCTACTTTTGCTGGAGGGTATGTACCCAGCGGGCGGATATAAAGACTGAAAAAATGTGGGGATAAAGACAAGCCCTGTGGTACTCCACAACTCAATTGGACTTTAGCTGAGCAGTAATGGGAGAGGTGAACTGACTGGGTGCGATCTTTAAGAAAGGATTTCATTCAGTCGAGGCTGACCCAGTGTATGCCTGCAGCCTCGATTCAGTCGATCAAAATTACATGATCCACTGTGTCCAAAGGCAGCGGAGAGATCTGGCAGTACCAATGCCCGAGTACTGCCTCCATCCGCTTGTTCTCTCAAGTCATCTACCACAGACAGAATGACTGAGTCAGTAGAGTGAATGGGGTGGAATCCTGCTTGGTAGGGATCAAGAAATTTAGAATCCTCTAAGAAGGAGCATAAGCAATGCACCATATGTGCCTCTAAGATTTTTGATAGGTACTGAAGAAGGGAGATGGGTCTGTAGTTTTTCAGCGACAGAGGATCCTCACCTAGTTTTTTCTGACGTGGGATCATCACAGCCTCTTTAAAAGAAGGGGGACACAACCCTGAGTTAAGGATTGATTCAGAAGGGATAGGGCGATTTCTGGAAAGGAGGAGACAATGAATTTTTAGATCCATGGAGATCCAGATTTTGTCATTAATTCCATGAGAAGGTCTTGACTAGCATCCCCCAACAACAATCAGGAGTGTGGCAGTTTGAAAGCTGCTCAGGCATAACGGCATACAAACTTTTGCTGCATACTGGGCACCCATGACATTGGTGCCCCCGTCATCCATTGATGCTGCCCAAAATGCACTTCTCCAGATTTCATGTACTATTTCAGTATAGTGCTCACCTGCTCAAGTTGCATCTCCTTACATTCTGATGGAGGAAAATCAACGTCTGATCGCATCTGTACTGGCTTCAGATGCTCGGCATCACCCCCTCCTCACTTTGCTTGGTGCCCTTTCTTTGCACTGGTCCCACTGGAAACCCTTAGAATTTTCGGCTGCTCTTCAACCGCTGCTTTTGGCTGCTGCACTGCTTTGGTCTGTTGGTTTTTTGTCACTAGTTGCTGTTGCTCCTCAGTAAGGATGTCCTTGCAACCTTGCAAAAAACTTGCCTCAAGAACTAGTCCAGTTATGCTTCCATGCAGCTGTGCTCACAGTTTTGATAAATTGCTGCCTGTTACCTCCTTGATTGGGGGAGCCGAGCAGCCTCCCCACTTGCCATGGCTGCTACTTCTGCCACGAGGCTCAACAGTTCCACGCTTCTTGGCGTTACTTGGCATGGGTTTCAGAGACGCACACCATTGCCGTTGCCCAGTGCTCAGCACCCTTGGGCATTCCAGTATAAGGAAGATTAATGCACCAATTCCAGTTCCTGTAGCAAAGGGTGCACAGGTCTCAACTGCTCACCCAAAGCGGACTCCATTTTGAAGGTTGGGCACTTAAAATTTCAAGTGTCGCTCCCACTCACTTTCTTAAAATGCACGCAGTCGGAGCCTTAATGCTTCTCTCCTTTCCAGCGGGTTTCTTTTTCTTCCTAACAGTACCCCCCCTACCCCCATCCCCCTAGATTCGACATACAGGAGGGTTGGGTTGATCACCTCTCCTGTGTGCACAACTTTCTTCCCAGATGAATCAGAAGCTGGCCTTCCCCCTGCTGGGCACAAACTGTGTGGCAGTGAGGATGCTGGAGTGCTCTGGATCCCCGGAGCAGCTGCTAACATTGGCACTTCAGCCTCAAGCTGGTTGGTCCTTCAATGGAGCTGGATGTCCTGGCCCCTAAGCCCCTAGCTGGACGCTTGCAAAAGTGCCTATACAAAGCACACCAGCCATTCCTAGTGCGTCCCACTTTAGTTTTTTTTTTTTTTTTTATCCTGTGTTCCCACTATCCGTTTAGGCATACATTTTTATTTTATTTTTTTATTCCTGTCTTCTCACCACCCGTTCAGGCAGACTTTCTGGCCCCAACGCTTCGTTCCATACCCTTGCACTTCACTGAAAGGGGGTGGGGGAGGGGGTCAGAGGGCGCATTTTCACATAACACACCCAACGTAGTTTGATGTGCCAGCCCAGGTCCTCGTACAGGTTATGGTTCCTCACCAAATGATTGACAAATTTGAGACGGAGGTAATTGTATCACAACCATCACATTTGATTCAATCTCGTTGACACTCAGGTGGTGTATAGAGCTAGAAGATCAGCCTCCTAATCCTCCATAATGGAACAATGTTCCACAAAATGAAATGCACAAGATGATCAGCATCCACCATTCAATAAATTAACTAGGTAAGTATCACAAAATATATGGTACATAAGGCACAGACTCCATCCAAATGTTTTCATTACCAGTCATTTTATTGATATCTTCTTGCTTTAAAAAATATATATTTTTCTTCACTGTAGCCAACTCGTTTCGTCTCTTAACAAAGACTTCTTCAGGGCTTATTTTATCCAATTGACCTACATGTCTGCCAGAGTACTGAATAGTCACAACATCTCTCCCCTCTTTGACTTTGTTCAGGACATAATTTTCTGATGTACCGTTTGGGACTAGTCCCAATGATACGGGAATATCTTATAATTATCTACTGTAATTCCATTTCCATCTTCAAAAATATCATTGGCAGCCAATATCCAAATCCATATTGGTATCCGTGCCCGGATGGTTGATCCACTAACAGACCGCGACGGGCGTCCCAAGACAGGTTTCTCACCATGTAAGCACTCTCTTCTGAGCCATTGTTCTTTCTTCTGCTGTAGGCCACCACTACCGACAGGAACAGATGCAAGGCTACATCTGAGCCCATATACATCGCAACAACAGTTAAGTCATTGTTACTGGAGATTCTGGGCTCCAAAGTGTACAAAATATGGACAGGACTGGAGGAGAGTGCCATCTCTGAAATGTTGCAGACTCCGTATATAACCAAAGTTTCCCACCTTATCCACTAAGGTATACGAGCATCTTACCAGTGAACCAGCACAAAGTCCCTTCATCATTTTCTCACAAACGAAGCATGCACAATACCAGTGCAGAAAACAACAATACCAGAACACTAACTTACCAGATGTGGAACTTCTGCATGGTTGCTATTCTCCCTCCAGACTGGTCTGAATTCTTGGAGGCCTGCAAAAGTTGCCTTGTAGTTGTGACATGTAGTAAAATGGAGAATTTAACAGCCTTCAGAAGAACTGGCTTGCTAAAAAGATGTGTATAACATCTTTCCTGAGGTTGTCCCCAGGGACACCAAAGTCTCATGGAAAGCTGATAAATAGGCTTCTCTTTTTTTGTTATTGTTCAAAGAGCACTGAATGAAAATAAGTAAAAGGGCACAACATTTTCTGCCAAGTGCATATCCTGAAATATTCAACAAAGAATAAATAATGCTATATACGATCTGCACATGGTGTGAAGGGCTAGAGAAGGTCTTCATGTCAGGCAGCATAGATGAGACCAGTCAAGCAGAATCGTATGACCCACTCTTGATGAAGAGTAACAAGAATTGCAAACCTTGCTATAATACTAAACATAAAACCTTAGTGTTTAAACAGATTTGCAGGTCTGAACCATCTGAAACATGCATTAGGCCTTCTTTTGGAGCTAAGATTAGTTAGTAAAGAAATGAGGGTGGAATTGTTCTATGACACATTGCCAATATGATATAATATTTCTTGCTATTCACAGGTTTAGTAAATGTTGCACTTACCATTCCGTTTGTCATTGTTGTAGTTACAAATCCTATTGTGTACATGAGGATAGGATTCCGATTAAAAAAATAATGAAGATATAAATCCATTGCTTTCCAAATGTTCTTGTGTGTGAGTCTCCTTAATGAGACTGGGTTCCACTAACTATCCCTGTGATTCCTCATGGGTTTGATCGTTACCTGGAACACACAGCACTCAAATATTGCTCAGTGGGTTGTGATGTCGTAGCAGTTCAATTGCCTTTCTATTTCAAGTTGGTACATTGACTACACCCTTAGTGTTGGAGGTCAAGAAAAACAAATTCTGGGCCGTGGTCTAGGGGATGATCTAGAAAACGTATCACTTAGTGATCTTCCACTAGGTTTCATCTTTGTTCAATATCCGGTTGAGAGGATCCCTGGCCCCCGAACAAACCCCCCTTATGCGGAGGCCAATTATGTCTTTTTAACACTTCACTAGCAGGATAGTGAGGCAGAGCAGTAAAAGGCTAGCTCAGGAAGGTCCTGTGGGCTAGAACTCCAGAACCCAGTAGCTCCCACAAATAAAACAATAATTTAGTGTCCATCCAGTGTCTTTACTAAAAAAGGAAAATCACTGTTAAGGGCACACATCTGAGTACTAGGGAAAACATTAGAAACATGCACATGATTTTGGTGGGATTCACAAACGGGAATCCCTTACAAGCCTCACAGAATAACCAGGGTGTATGCTGGGAAGACCCAGGCTCCCTTGGGCAAGGGAGAAACTCTTCTTGTCCTTGTGGGTCGCAGGAGACAAACTTCTAATAGGCATGAATCTTCAGTGAGCAAGAGAATGTGCACTGGTCAACTGGGGATGGGAGCAACCCCAAAACCAGGGTCTAACTTGCACCCGTGTGAACGGGATAGGAGATTTGTTAGTATATGTGGTGACTATGCGTTTGCAGATTCAAAACTGCACTCAAGCGGTAGTCACTACTTTGCGTTTCTCCCTCCAGTGAGACCATTTCAAGGGGGGTTTCAGTGTTCAGAAGCCCCACTAACAGGTGTTCCATGGCATATCAACCTCTATGCCTGCACTCCCCAGACACCTGAGAATTACTCCACTTGCAGGGTGAATGTGCACTGCAGCAGTAGTTCACAGTGCTTACTTTTCAAGAAATTAGAGTAGAACTAGTCCAACAGACGTCCAGAGCACACCATACCTCAGGGTCATCAGCATGTCCACTCTCCACCAAGCTTGGAAGAGAGTCACGGTGCTGGAACAAAGTCCTACAAGCCCTAAAGTAACACATTATGGGCAGCTGCTATTGTATTTAAGTGCTATATTGTGTTATTTTATTAGTGGACTATTATGTAAATGTGTTTAAATTGTGAAAGTGATTTTTAGAGTAGTTCTGTACTTACTGATTTAGTGCATTGTGACTATGCTTTCAGAGAAAAACCTTTTAATGACTGTTAGTGTATGCGTGTTAAGACCGCGAGATCTAATTAGTAAAATTAGATATTTTAAATGAATGCATCAGTGCACTTGTAACGGAAACAACTTTCAACATTTCCTTAAATGTAAAGATTACGGTTTCTTGATATTAAGAAAGACTGTAAAATGTGTTAATTGCATTAATACATCTTTAGACCATATATCTATATATGTGTATGTATATATATATATATATATCAAAAACCAAACTCCCTTGCTTGTAACAAGAAGTCGAGCACACATGGGTTGTCAGGTTAGAGCTGCTTTAATTCAACCATTGGCATGACGCGTTTCGTTTCAATAAACTTCCTCAGATGCCACTGCTCGCAATTGGTTCTCCCGCCCTCCTTTTGAAACGTCGATGCCCTTCTCCGATTGGCTGAGGCATCGCGGGCATCCCAGCACGCAGAGTTGCTCAAACTCGCAAATGCAAGTCCGTGCGGAGCAGACACCCAATCATCAGTACTAGCCCCAGTGGGCGGTTGAATTAAAGCAGCTCTAACCTGACAACCCGTGTGTGCTCGACTTCTTGTTACAAGCAAGGGAGTTTGGTTTTTGATGTTTGGAGTGTGGCCATCAGCAATCGAGGAGCACCCACCTTCCAAGAGGTCCGGCGTATCTGGTGGCAAACTGTGGTGTAACTAAAAACTCTTTGGTAACGCCGGAACCCCGCTTACCTGTAATATGTGCCTGATCATCCTTGATGGACTGCGACTTCGCGGGATGTTGCAGCTTACTTAAGCGCACCGACAGGCTTAATTCCAGGATTGCAGCGGTGAGGTGAAGGATCAAGGGAGCTGCTCACCGCCCACCATGAGATCAGAATGGCAAGCATGGAGAAGGAGCAGACACCGCCCACTGGGGCTAGTACTGACGATTGGGTGTCTGCTCCGCACGGACTTGCATTTGCGAGTTTGAGCAACTCTGCGTGCTGGGATGCCCGCGATGCCTCAGCCAATCGGAGAAGGGCATCGACGTTTCAAAAGGAGGGCGGGAGAACCAATTGCGAGCAGTGGCATCTGAGGAAGTTTATTGAAGCGAAACGCGTCATGCCAATGGTTGAATTAAAGCAGCTCTAACCTGACAACCCGTGTGTGCTCGACTTCTTGTTACAAGCAAGGGAGTTTGGTTTTTGATGTTTGGAGTGTGGCCATCAGCACTCGAGGAGCACCCACCTTCCAAGAGGTCCGGCGTATCTGGTGGCAAACTGTGGTATATATATATATATATATATATATATATCCTAAAGATGTATTAATGCAATTAGCACTGATGCATTCATTTAAAGATTTAATTTTATATATATATATATATATATATATATATATATATACATACATATACATACATACACACACACACATATATACACACTACAAAGGACTACATTATTTTAGATCAAGGAATATACACTTTTCTAGAAGAAATAAATTGTGAACTGGGCAATTTTTTTTGATGGGGGAGGAAATCCATAACTTTTTCCCGCCGCTGCTGCCCCCGCAGCCCCTCCCCCTGCCGTATCCCACTCACGCCTCCCAGCTGCGCTTCCCCCCCTTCCCTATTTAATGGCGGCGGCTGCTTGGGTGTCTGAGCAAGACCTCTGACCTCCTGGTCAGAGACCTGCACTCTCCTCCAGCAGCTCCGCTGTTGTGCCACTGCCCTGCGTAGGTAGGGATTTGAGTTAGGTTTCTGTTTCTCCGTCTGTCCTTTTGTATTGTGCCATTGTTTCTGTTATTTTGTCTATTTTTGCCTGTTTGCTTTACCTGTGTCCTTTGTCCTCCGTGCCCGTTTTCGCCGCCCTTTTTCCAGCCGCTGCTGCCCCCGTGGCCCCTCCCCCCATGCCGTATCCTGCTCCTGCCTCCCAGCTGCACTTCCCTCCCCCTTCCCTATTTAATGTCGGCCGTGCCAAAGGCGTGCCAAAGGCAAGCCCGTCTGCGCCCGTCCGCAACCCGACCACGACCAGCGCCAGGGACCCTGGTCCTCCAGCCACCCACCGCTACGACTCAGCTGCCCTCCTCGAACTCAACCCCGTAAGGAACAACAACTGCCAGCTGTCTACGCCGAACACCACCCATGGCTAGTTCTCCTGCCGACACTGCTGTCAAACCTTCACCACCCTCCGCACCCCCACGGCCACCACCCCCACGCTGGACGCCAGCACCCCCGAAGCCCTGAGGTGCATCCTCCTCAAAGTACGTTCCTTGCACAGACACGCCGTAGAGATCTGGGACCTCCGACACCATCTCGCCAGACGTCGCCTTCTTCACGGAAACGTGGACCAACTCCATCTCCGCCCCCACATCGCCTCCGCCATCCCCGACGTATACAAGATCCAGAGGAAGGACCGCCCCAACCGCCCAGGAGGAGGACTCGCCATCGCACACAAGTGCTCCCTCCGACTCACCACCTCCAGCACGAGAGACTCCCCGTCCACCACCGAACACCTCCATTTCCAGATCCAGACCAGCCCCAGAACAACTCTGCGTGGCACCATCGCCTACAGACCCCCCCAGACCCCGAACCGCGTTCACTGCTACCATCACCGACCTCATCGCACCCCACGCCATCGCCTCCATGGATTACATACTCATCGGAGACCTCAACTTCCACCTCGACAACCTCAACGACCCCAACTCCGCCACCCTCCTGGACAACCTCGCCACCCTCGGACTGAAACAACTCGTCACCACTCCCACCCACAAGGCAGGCCACACCCTCAACCCTATCTTCGCAGGAGGTAACAACATCCACTTCAGCCACACCATGCAACCCACCTGGACGGACCACCACTGCGTACACTTCCACGTCAACAAACCCATCGCCCCCAAACCTGCACCCCACCCACCGCAAAGGAACTGGAGCAAGGTCACAGAGGAGCACCTTAACTCCACCCTCAACCGCAATGCCACCTTCACCTCGACCGACGCCAACCTCGCAGCCAAAGAACTTCACATATGGATCACGAACTGCGCAGACGAGCTCACACCCCTCTGCAACCCCGACAGACAGCGCCCCAGAAAGGTCACCAGGTTCACCACCGACCCCCAAGAATCCAGACGGCTCGAGAAGAATTGGAGAAAGAGCAAATCCTCAGAAGACCGCACCACATACAAGAACGCCATGACAGAACACCATCAACTCATCAGATCCACCAAAAGGACCTTCATCCAGAACAAGATCCTCGCCAACTCTAGCAACTCTAAGGAACTCTTCAGCATCATCCAGGAATTCACCAAACCCCCCAGTGAAGCCACGGACATCACCCCCTTCCAGGACCTCTGCAACAAGCTTGGCTCCTACTTCCATCTGAAAACCCTCCACGACAACTTCAACACCTGACTCCGAAACCACTCCCCCCTCCAGCAACGCCAGCAAGCCCACCATCTCCTCCTGGACCCCAGTCACCACCGAATCGAACATGAAAGGCATCCACTAAGGAGCCCCCACGGACCCCTGCCCTCCGCACATTTTCCACAGAGCCGCCGCCATCGCACCGGAACTACGGCGCACCATCAACACCACCTTCGAAACCGGCACTTTCCCTGACTGGAAACGCGCAGAAGACAAGCTCCTTCTCAAAAAGCCCTCAGAAGATCCTACAGACCTCAAAAACTACCGACCCATCTCCCTCCTCCAATTCACAGCCAAAGTCACCGAGAAGACCGTCAACGTCCAACTAACAAATTTCATAGAAGAGAACGCCATCCTCAACCCCTCCCAATCCGGATTAAGCCGCAGCGGCACAGCACCGAGACCGCCCTACACGCCGTTACAGACGACATCCGCACTCGCCTTGACCAAGGCCACACGGGGCCCTGATCCTACTCTACCTCTCTGCAGCTTTTTACACCGTCTCCCACCGCACACTCACCGCCAGACTCCACAACGCCGGCATAAAGGGAACCGCCCTCGACTGGCTCTGCTCCTTCCTCACCGGCAGAACCCAAAGAATCAGACTCCCACCCTTCCTCTCCGAACCCACTGAGATCAACTGTGGAGTACCCCAAGGATTATCACTCAGCCCTACGCTCTTCAACATCTACATGGCCACCCTCGCCGCAATCGTCAGACAGCACGGACTCAGTATAGCATCCTACGCCAACGACACCCAGCTCATCCTCTCCCTCACCAAGGACCCAGTCACCATCAGACTCAGCTTCCAGGTAGGAATGAAGGACGTCGCATCTTGGATGAGCAGCAGCTGCCTGAAGCTCAACTCGGAGAAGACAGAGGTCCTTGTCCTCGGACCCTCCCCCTCTGCAGGGGACAACACCTGGTGGCCCACCACCCTCTGCAGCCCTCCCACCCCCACGGACCACGCCCGGAACCTCGGCATCGTACTCGATTCCTCCCTTTCCATTAACCGACAGATCAACGCCGTCGCCTCCGCCTGTTTCAACACCCTCCAAATCCTCCGGAAGACCTTCAAATGGATCCCCCCCCGAATCCAGAATGACTGTCACCCACGCACTCATAACCAGCAGACTGGACTACGGAAACGCCCTCTACGCCGGAATCAACAAGTGTCTGCTCCGCAAACTCCAGACCATACATAACACCGCAGCCAGATTCGTCCTCGGCATCCATCGACACGAACGCACAAGTTACTAACTTGTGTAACGATATATCTGTAAGAGACAGTAGTTAGTGACAGATTCCTTACCTTAGAATATCCCCAGGCGTCAGGCTGGATCCGGAAAAGTTTTTGCGTAGCAGTACCCTTCGCGCGTCGGTAGGCGGCGTCGTGCGGCTCTGCGTCCGTCGTCGGCATCGGGACCGCCGGGATGACGTCGCGGGCATTACTTAGACGCCGCCCCTGCGCGCTGACGTCAGTTCTGTACACGACTTTCCGCGCCAGGAACGCAGAGCCATGCAAGAAGCTGACATAGGTGTCTGAAAAATACTAGGGCCCTGAAAGGGATGTCCTTAACCCTAGAAATCAGTTTGCAGAACGGGGAGGATGGGTGGGGCGGTAGGAATCTGTCACTAACTACTGTCTCTTACAGATATATCGTTACACAAGTTAGTAACTTGTGCATCTGAAAGAGACACGTTAGTGACAGATTCCTTACCATAGAATAGATACCCCAGCAATACCAACCCCGGTGGTGGGTCTGCGAACAGATTCAGACAAGGAAGTCCCGGAGGACAGAACGGCCAAAGAAGCCGTCCCTCCGGACCTGGCTGTCAAGTCAGTAATATTTGGTAAACGTGTGCAGCGAGGCCCACGTAGCTGCCTGACATATATCCTGTAACGGAACACCGCGGCCTAAAGCCGTGGTAGCAGCCGTTGCCCTGGTGGAATGGGCACGCAGCCCAACAGGAGGCTCCTTCTTAGCCAAAGAATAGCAGGCTTTGATACACATGGTGACCCAGCGGGAGATGGTCCTTGTGTACCGCCCAACCTTTTTTGGCGCCCACGTAGCCAACAAAGAGCTGGTCATCCACCAGGAACTGTTGTGTGCGGTTGATGTAAAAAGAAAGCGCACGTTTTGGGTCCAGACGGTGGAGCCTCTCTTCCTCTCTGGAAGGATGCAGAGGCGGAAAGAAGGTGGGCAAAGTGATGGTCTGCCCAATGTGGAAGGCAGTAACCACCTTTGGCAAGTAGGACGGACGTGTCCGAAGAACAACCTTGTCTGGATGAACAGACAGAAAGGGGGGTTTGCATGAAAGAGCCTGGAGCTCACTCACCCGCCGAGCGGAGGTGATGGCCACCAGAAAGGCTGTCTTCAGAGTAAGAAGACGAAGAGGACAGTTATGCAGAGGCTCAAAGGGAGCGCACATTAAAAAAGTAAGAACCAAGTTCAAGTCCCACTGAGGCATTACAAACGGAACAGGAGGGAAGAGGTGTGTAATGCCTTTAAGAAACCTGTTAACAACAGGGGACTTGAAAAGAGAGGGCTGATCAGGAAGCCTGAGAAAGGCCGAGATTGCACAAAGATAGCCCTTGATGGTACCCAGGGCAGAACCCTGTTGGGCCAGAGAAAGAAGGAACAGAAGAACCTCAGAAAGAGGGGCAGAAAGGGGATTCACAGCCTTTGCTGTGCACCATGCCACAAACTTGTTCCAACTGCAGGCGTATACCACCTTAGTGGAGGGACGCCTGGCTGCCAGAATCACATCACAAACTTCGGGAGGCAAGTCGAAAGGAATCAACTGCCGCCGCTCAATCTCCACGCAAGCAGGTGTAGACTGGGCAGGTTCGGGTGGAGGACCGTCCCCTGTTGCTGCGACAGAAGATCCTCCCGAAGAGGCAGACGGATCGGGGGATCGACACTCATACTGAGTAGCTCGGGATACCGAACTCTTCGAGCCCAGTCCGGAGCCACAAGAATGACTTGGGCCCGGTCGCGCCGAATCTTCTTCAACACTCTGGGGAGAAGTGGTATAGGCGGAAAGGCGTACAACAGACCGCAACTCCACTCGCGATGAAAAGCGTCGCCGAGCGAGTGCCGCCTTGGAAATTCCAACGCGCAGAACTGCTGACATTGCGCGTTCTCTTCGGTGGCGAACAGATCTAACTAAGGCTCTCCCCACTGCTGAAAGAGACCTTGCGCCACCTCCGAGTGAAGACGCCATTCGTGATCCATCATGCACCTGCGGCTGAGTTCGTCCGCCCTGGCGTTCAGGGAACCTGCCAGGTTTTGAACCATCAGGAATATGTCCTGATGTTCCAGCCATGTCCAGAGGCGCAGAGCCTCCTGACATAGGGTCCACGACCCCACCCCGCCCTGTTTGTTGCAGTACCACATGGCGGTGGTGTTGTCTGTGAACACCTGCACTACCTTCCCTTTGACAGAGGGAAGGAATGCCTTGAGTGCAAGTCGGATCGCCCGGAGCTCCAGAATGTTGATATGGAGCCGGGACTCCGCCGGAGACCAGAGGCCTCTGATCTCCGCCTCTCCCATGTGACCGCCCCATCCCAGAAGGGACGCGTCCGTCACAACTGTGTGCTCTGGCTGGGGAAGGGAGAGGGATCTGCCCATGACCCATTGCCGGTTCGAGAGCCACCACTGCAACTGTTTTGCAGTCCCCTCCGAGATCTGGACGTGATCGGACAGGTTGCCCTGGTGCTGCGCCCACTGGAACTTCAGTTCCCACTGCAGAGCCCATATATGCCATCTGGCATGATCGACCAGCAGGATGCAGGAGGCCATGAGGCCCAGCAGCCTCAGGGTCATCCGTACCGAAACCCAGGATAGAGGCCGAAAGAGCGGAATCATAGCCTGAATATCCCAGACTCGCCGTTCGGGAGGATAGACCCGAAACTGCGTCGTGCCCGGAACTGCTCCGATGAAAAGGAGCTGTGGAGAAGGAATCGGGTGCGACTTCGGCACGTTGATGGAGAACCCCAGCGAGTGCAGGAGTTCGGCCGTAGTCTGGAGGTGGGAGACGACTGCCTGGGACGAGCCCGCCTTCAGCAGCCAGTCGTCGAGGTAGGGGAAGACTGGAACCCCTGCCCGGCGCAGATGAGCTGCGACCACCGCCATCACTTTCGTGAACACCCGAGGGGCGCTGGTAAGGCCGAAGGGAGCACGGTGAACTGAAAATGCTCGAGGCCTACCGTGAACCGCAGGTAACGCCGGTGGGCCGGCAGGACGAGGATGTGGAAATATGCGTCCTGCAAGTCCAACGCTACCATCCAGTCTCCAGGGTCGAGGGCAGTCAAGACCTGAGCTAGGGTGAGCATCTTTAACTTCTCCTTCCGGAGGAAGCGATTGACGTTCCGGAGGTCCAAGACCTCCTTTTTGGGCACCAGAAAGTAGTGGGAGTAGCAACCACGTCCTACTTCTGGGGTCGGAACGCGCTCGTTGGCCCCCTTGGCCAAGAGGGCCGCAACTTCCTTCTGAAGAAGCACCAAGTGATCCCCTGACATGCGGTGGAATTGAGGTGGCATGGCTGGGGGGGTGGTCTCGAAGGGGAGGGAGTAGCCCTTTCGGACAATGTCCAAGACCCACTTGTCCGAGGTGATGGCACGCCAGTGGTGAAGGTGATGGCGGACCCTGCCCCCTACTGGCGTGCTGTGCACCTGAAAGGAAGGACTAGGAGGGCTTGGAGGCCGCGGACGGGGAGGGATTGGTGGCCTGACCCGCACGCTGGTTACCTGACCCGCCACGTCGGGAGCCACGTCCTTGGCCACGCGAAGACGCTTGCTGCGCGGGCCGGTGGCTAGGCAGCGGATGTGACTGGGCGCCCCTTCCGTGGCCACGAAAGGGGCGAAAAGCAGACGCCTGCGGAGGGCGTACAGCAGAAAGGCCCAGGGACTTGGCTGTAGCCCGCGAGTCCTTAAAGCGCTCCAGCGCATGGTCTGCCTTGTTCCCAAAAAGACCGATCCCATCAAAGGGCATGTCCATAAGAGTGTTTTGGACATCACCCGAGAAACCAGTGGTTCTCAGCCAGGCGTGACGGCGCAGCTCCACTGTCGACGCAAGCGATCTGCCTAGCGAGTCGGCGGTATCAAGGCCACATCTGATGGTGTACTTTGCCGCTTCTCTTCCCTCCGCAATGGTGCGGGAAAGCAGTGTCTGGACCTCCTCAGAACACTGGGGCAGAACTTGCGCCACCGAGTCCCACAAGGAGTGGGAATATCGGCCCAAGAGGCAAGTGGTGTTGACGGACCGCAAGCCAGCACTGGAGGAAGAAAAGACCTTCTTCCCAAATTGATCCAGGCGTTTGGATTCCCTATCCGGGGAGCGGTAGGGAAGGCGCTTTGGGAAGCAGAGGCTTGGACCACCAAGCTCTCAGGGGTGGGGTGTTGGGAGAGGAACAGGGGGTCGCCCGGAGCAGGGCGATGGCGTCGGGCCACGTTCCTATCCACAGGAGCCCCTGTGGTGGGCTTGGACCAGGTGCCCAAAGAACGTCTGAAAGCGCCTCGTTAAACGGCAGCAGTGGCTCCGAGGAGGTAGCCGCCGGCTGAAGCACTTCCGTCAGGATGTTAGTCCTGACAGCCACTGTAGGCAACTGGAGGTGTAAGGCCCCAGCTGCTCTACGCAACACCGTTGCAAAGTTTGCTCCCTCCTCCATTGCCACGGAAGGAGGAGACAGCATGCCAGAGTCAGGGGAGGTGTCCAGACCACTGGCATCCCCAAGCTCCTCAGTCCAGTCCTGATCAAACTCACATTGCTGTGTGAGAGGGTCATCAGACCCCTCCCAGTCCTCTTCGTCCTCCAATTCTGGTTCAAAATAAGGAGGAGGGACATGCGGGACCCAGGGTCCCAGCGGCGTCGGAGCCGGCGTCGAGCGATGCCGGTCCGGCGCCAGGTCCGGATCCGGAGAGAACCGGGGAACGGCACCGGAGAGATCGGCGCCGGTGGAGGTGTCGTCAGGTCAACCGGCGTCGATCGGGGTTGTGGCAGCACCGGAGCCGGGGTCGAGGCCGGGACCGAGGCTGGTGTGACAGGCGGCGTCAGGACCGGAGTCGCCGGCGGCGCCGGAGAAACCCCATCAGGGCCCGCGGGGCCCGAAGGCGCACCGGGGGGACCTTGAGGAGTGCGAAGACTTGGACCCCGACGACCGTTGAGGACTCCGCGACCGGCCCCTCGACCTCTCACGTGACCGGGGCTTGGCGTGGCGCGGAGCCGACTGCCGGACCTCGAGGAGCTTTCGAGACCGCTCTCGCAAAGCCTTCGGGTGCAAGGCCCGGCAGTCGGAGCACGACTTCGTGTCGTGGTCGCGGCCGAGGCAGTAGAGACAATCCTGATGCGGGTCTGTGATCGACATCATTCGACCACAGGCGTCGCATGGCTTGAAGCCGGGCATCCCTACCGACACCTTCGGAGTCGAGAGACTTCGAGAAAACAGTGAAAAAATCACCAAAAAACTTAGTCAAAAAATGACTAGGGCACTGCTCTTCCCGGATCTGCGCTGACTGGCGCGGAAAAAGAAAGAACTGATGTCAGCGCGCAGGGGCGGCGTCTAAGTACTGCCCGCGACGTCATCCCGGCGGTGCCGACGCCGGACGCGGAGCCGCACGACGCCGCCTACCGACGCGCAAGGGTACTGCTACGCAAAAACTTTCCGGATCCAGCCTGACGCCTGGGGATATTCTAAGGTAAGGAATCTGTCACTAACGTGTCTCTTTCAGATACATCACCCAACACCTGCGAGACCTCCACTGGCTCCCCGTCGAGAAGAGAATAACCTTCAAGATACTCACCCACGCCTACAAATGCCTCCACAACACAGGACCCCAATATCTCAACGAAAGAATCTCCTTCCACGTACCCAGAAGAAACCTCCGATCCGCCGACCTCGCCCAAGCCCCCCGCATCCGCTGAGCAAGAACGGGTGGAAGATCCTTCTCCTATATCGCAGCTAAGACTTGGAACAAGCACCCGATCGACATCAGACGCACCCCCTCTATGCACATCTTCAGGAAGACCCTGAAGACCTGGCTCTTCGACTGTCTGGAGCTGCTCCCCCTCTCCTCCCTCCCCCCCCAGTGCCTTGAGACCCTCACGGTGAGTAGCGAGCTTCAAAATTCCCTGATTGATTGAAAAAACCGCTGGACATTTAGCTTCTCTCATTTGGACAAATATTAGCATTTTTTATCCTTAACGTTTTTTGGTGTTAATACAAATAAAGTTGTGAGGTATAATACAGTTAATGAAATATGAAAAATAGCCATAGATGGTTTCACTTTGCATTTAGCAACCTTAACACAACTGTTAAAAGAAATAATCACAAAATGAGAGGAGGGCACAAGAGGTGACTGTTGAGGGACATCCTTGAGGCCAAAGGAGGAAAATAAGAAACCCGTGAGGGAAGGAGGGGGTACATGAAGTAGCCGTGTTGGGGACCAAAGAGATAATCACATGAGAAGCAGGGGAGGCACAAAAGAGAGGAGCAGAGGAGGACAAATCAGGAAAGAAGGCAAGGGTGTATGTAGGAAGTTAAGCGAGGGTGAACAGGAAGCAGGAAAAGTGTGGGGTGGAACTGAAATTTTAGGAATCCCCTCACATGAGGGAGGTGAAAGAGGAAATGGACTGATGATCAGGCAAGAAAAAAGAATGGGGAGAGCAGGTGAGTGAAAAGAGTAATGTACGTGAATTGTCCATCCTTGAAAATAAGTAACATCTTCAATAATTTTAAATTCATGAACTATAGCCTTCACTAAGTACTAAAACACGAAGTAAGGATTTCAAATATATCTGGTGTGTGGGATATAAATAAGGGCAAACGAGGTCTTACTAAACAATAGACAGGCAACAAAAATGAATCAAATGAAGGGGGATGGATGAGAAATAGTTGATTTGCTTAAATTAGAATGCAAGTCTTTAATGAAGGTTTTGTTTGGGTTGGTGACAAGTGAGTAAGCAACAGCTGCTGTTCTCGTGATGTGGTAAGATGCGTTTATGTGAGACTTTGTAGTGGCTTACAGTATTACTGGATATGCGAGGCACTGTAGAATAGTGTAAACCTGTGCCTATGTCCAAGCATTTAGATGTTTATGTGGGTGCCTGGCAGACAGTGATTTTCTTTGTATGAAGGTTTCAGTGGTTGGGGGAGTTTCAGCATGCATATGTATTAATTGTTTTTTATGCGTTTCTACGTGCCAGTACTTATGTGTTCTTGTCTGTGTCCATAGGTGTTAGTGTGGCTGTAATACTGGTCATCTTGTTTTCAATTATTTAAAATACTTTAATGAAACATACAATAAAATTTAAGAGCCATTTGGTAGGGTGGCTAAGATGAACCTTGGAGGTTAGGTAGAGACTGTATTTAAAAGTAATGTATAAGCATCATTGCCAATGCGCTACTATGAAGAGATGAACAGCAGTGAGAGACAAGGCGCTGTAAACTGGCAGTAAGGATTACTTCACAGAGGGAAGTAAATGTCTACTAGACTGAAAAATCACCAGTCCTACATACAGCCATAGACCGTGTTGCTTGGTAAATATAATAAATCAACTATCCACAAAAGCCCCTGATGTCTTACTTTATCCAAGTGTACTGTCTGAGTATTGTTGTGCACGTTACTCTAACCATGAGCATTTACTCCAAAACAAGCAAATAATGCAGCCAGTCACAATGTCTTCAAGGGACAGCTCTACTGGATTTTTATTTTGTTTTTAGCAAATAGGCGTAATGCCTGCTAAAACAGAATGCTTTACTACTTGCAGTAATACAGAGAACACATTTTGGTAGGTTGACACTGAAGTGCAACTTCAAATGTGATCCTTGTCCTTTCACACTGGTTTCAGACGGAATGGTCAAGTTTGTTGATCTGAAAGCTGCTTGTGAGAAAGTGCCTCTTTTTGCATGGTTAGCAGACACTTTTTGCCTGGTTTTGATGTGGTTTCAATTGCAGTGCACAGGGTCCCTGCCAACCAGGTTCCCTGTGCCAGTGCTTCTTCCCCAAAAACAAATCCCCAATTGGTACTTCTACCCCCTGTAAGTCACTAGTAAATGGTACCCGGAGTACCTAGGGCCTGGTAGCTGAAGAGGGTCCCTTGGGAACCTCCCCCCCCACCCATTGGGACTATGCCACCACCCTTGCAGCATGCATGCCCCTGTGAGTGAATAAAGTCGACATGGCACCCTGCCTGGGTGCCATGTCAGCCAGCACTGCCTGAAGGCATAGGTAAGTCACCCCCCTAGCAGGCCTCACAGCCCTAAGGCAGGGTGTACTGTACCACAGGTGAGGGCATATCCGCAAGAGCAGATATGCCCCCATGATATTGGGGTCCATTCCTTAATAATTTAAGTGCCAGGGAAGCCATAGAGAGTACAAGGGCTGTAAACTCGACAACTCGACTTCCGCAGCACCATGATGGCTTCACTGAACATAGGAGTGTTTGGTACCAAACTACTACTTTCAATAAATCCACACTGATGCCAGTGTGGGATGCATTGTACCATGTACCCAGAGGGCACCTCATAGGTGCCCCCTGAAAACCTGCCAACCTTGGTGTGATCCCTGACCCTGGGTAGAGAGCCCCTGCTCTCTGGAACCAGAAACCATGCATATTCTGGGCAGAGGTGTAACACCTCCTCCCCCAGGATGGGCCAGTGCTCTAAGAGGGAAGCTTCAAAGGCCTGCTGCCTTTGTAATGCGACCCTCCGCCTCTGCTGCTAGCAGCAGATGGCAGCCCCTGGTTTACACCCCCACTTTGGGCGGGAAAACTCAGGATAATAGGAGGTATGCCCACCTCTACCCCTAAGGTGGGGGAGGCGAAGTGAAGCACATCTTTCAGTCCCCACCATCTTGAAGATGGGGAGACACCTCCAATCAGGGCTAGGTCTATGCCCCGCACCACAGGAGGGTGGCATAATAGAGGGTGTAGTCAGCCCAGGAAAGTTATCCACTGGCCCTACTTGCTACTCCCCTAAAATGCCCCTAAATTTAGTATTTAGGTGGCTCCCCCAGACCTAGAAACTAGAACTACGACGACCTAAGAAGAAAGAAGATGACCCTGCAGTGAAGACTGAAGACAACTGCCTTGGCCCAAGCCCTACCGGCCTGTCTCCAGCTTCTGTGAACCTGCGACCTGTCTTGCAGCTGCGACCTCTGAAACCCTGGGAGGGCTGCTGCCTTCGAAAAAGACTAATCTCCTGTGGACAGAGGACATGTCCAGAAGAAACTGACTCCCAAAGGCTCCGGATCCAGCAGGAACCACAATCCCTGCCCGCTCTACACCAGACACCCACGGCAGAGTGAATGGCTCACCTGTGCAGTGAAGTCTCATCAGTGATCCTGGCCTCTTGTCCAGCATTGGCTGACCTCGCCTGATCTCCACGGCGACACCCGCAGTGTGACTCCAGAGGCTCCCCCTGACCGCACCCGGCTCCGGTAAGAAGACTCTGATGTCGAAAGGCATCCCTGCACCTGAAGCTCCTGGGCCTTAGTGAGCTGAATCGAAGGTGCCCCTACGACCCCCTACATCTCTACTTACCTCTGCTGTTAGCCTCCCTCCTGCAACCTCCGGTGCCCCGCCTGCAGCCTGTTTGCCAAACAAAGAAACGCCATTGAAAAGCATTGGGCGCCCAACATCAAAATCGCACCCTGCACCCCGCCGGCCCTGTGCCGCTGGTGGTGTATGTTTGCCTCTGCTTTGTACTCCCCACTCCCCCCTTGTGCTTAACCTAACCCCCAAGGCTTGGCCCCTGAAATGGATCTACTTACCTGCAAGCAGTGTGGCTCCAGGCACCCCCAGTCTTTATTGGAAAGCATTAGGCTGGACCCAGATTTTGACCTCTGCATCCGTCTGCCTCTATGCCGCTGGTGGTGGAGTTTTGGTACTCACCTGACCCTTGCTGACTTTTGGTCCCGAAGACTGGAACTGTAAGTACAATACTTACATGTTTAACTGCGATATTGTTTTCCTCATAGGATAACATTGAACTGTGCTGAAAAGTTTTTAACTGTCGATTTTTCAAAGTGAAAAGTATTTTTATAAAAAGAACATACTTACCTTATTGCGAAGATCTTGGTCTTAAAATAAAATACAAGCAAAGTATATTTTTCTAAAGCTGGTCTGGATCTCCTTTTTGAGTCGCGTGTCCATTATTGGTCACTGTGCAATAAATGTCTTACACTCCTCTGTGTTAGGCCTAAGGCTGCTCGCCCACACTACCACTAATAGAGCACTTTGGGTTTTACATTGAGCCCTGTACACTTTTGGGAAACCCCTGGACTCTGCACGGTATAACCACCTAGTGGTGATACCATATACGGGGTTTCCTACACATCTCAAATTTAATTGTAATCTTGGTACTTCTGGATGGGGAAAAGTTGAAAATGGCAAAGTAGCAACAGTTTTCCCAATTTAAGAGAAAATAATTTGTGGCCTGTTGAAATGAAATTAGGCAGCATGCATGGGTCGACGTCTTATGTCACAACAGAAACATTTAGTCTGCAGACAGTTTATATTAAAAAGGCACAGTGCTTATGTATTTGTTAATGTATTTATTTTCAGATTATTTATGTAATAGTAGGCCGCACATCCAGAGCTACTACAATTAAACAGATTAAAAAAATTATTATTCTGTGTCTACCTGAAATGTTTTTAGGCTGCCGGAGAAAAGTTATGTTTATGAGAGAACACTTATTCCTGGAACTCAGACATGATAGGCTGCCTCAAATAGAATTAGAGTAGAAATAATGTAAATTGTACATCAGAAGCAAGTGCAAAGCTCATCTGTCATGAAAGTATTTGAAATAGAAAAGTGTTAATGCTGGCTATCTAGTTTGGAAAGAAAAATAGAACCGAGTGAAAGTGCAGCGAGGTAAGAGCGTGAAGTGCTTGTTCAAGAGAAACTTATTCAGAGGCTGGCTGATCTTAAACTTTAACATAGGCTGATGTATGGTTAGGCTGTTTGCAGACAGAAAAAAAAAATGAAGCAGCAGGGTAAAGCTGCTACATTTAAAAGAAAATGTTTTCAGCTGAAGTGAAAGCAAGACAAGTAAGTAAAAATGTATTGTGCAGTTAATTAAAACCATTACAAACAATCTCCATTTGACACAGTTTCAAGCTAAAAGAAAGGAGAGGGCAACAAATTACAAAAGGTCATCACTAAAAGACTACTTGTTCAAAGTACACAATAAAAACTATAAAAACATGTAATTAGTAGTTTATAGGCTTCAAATATCCCTAAAGGCTAACCCAGAGCCTCCTCTATCGGAGCCTCTTATACCACAGGGGATGTTCAGTGGGGAATAAAGTGCCATGCGCGCTAGTCACTAAGAGCCTTGGTCAGGCGACCGGAGGGCATTGGGAGTGTTTTCATTCCTCAATGCCTAAGTGGGGTTGTACTGGAGTTAAGAGCAGTTAGCCAGATCTTTCTATGCGAAATTGCCTTGCAGATGTATTAGACAGAAAAATCAGGGCATATTTAAAGTTCGTGCTTGGGTGCTAGTTTACAAATATTTCTAGGAATAGACATCTTTGCAAACTCAGCCTGGCATGGGCTAAGCAGTGGAAAGTATCTAATTCCAAGATCATCAGAGGGGGGTACAATGCATTAATGGTTGGCACTTGGGGCTTAGCGCAAAATGCAAAGTGTGCTTAAATTACAGTTATTTCTGGACACAAAGCTTCTTGCCAGAGTAAGCCTGACAAGGTCTAAGAAATGACGGGTACTTGTTGCGAGAGAGGACATTGGCAGTTGTTGCGGGGCAGCAGGGGTTAACCCCCCCAGAGTGATTTAAGGTTGCTGGGTCTCCATATCAGACCAGCTAGTTATTAGAGCCTACAATGCAAGGGGGAGGCATGAGATAACCCACCGCATGATCTTAAACTATTCTTCTTTGGGTCCATCAAATGTTCAAAACGTGCAGTTCTAAAAAACACTAATTAAAACAGAGTTAAAAATAGAGGTCCGATTATCAACGCTGTATTTCCTATTTCTTCGCTGAAGCATTCAAGAACTTTTCTCCGTGTGGGTCAAGACGGTATGTTCTCCTCTGCATCCATACTCCTTAAAATACATTACATCCTTAAAATACTTTTTTATTTTTGAGGCGTGCTTCAGTGGCTGCTAGAAATGTTACCATCCGGCAACTCAATTGGATGTCATCACCGCAAAAGCATGCCAACACCGCTTGCCTGCAAGACCGTATCCGTTTTCTGTTGAAAAGCGGTCTCAAGAGGTCCCGTCGTTCTTGTAGTAGCAAGACAAAACATTTTTGTGCAGGACTGGTATGAAAGTAGGGTTTGAAAATAAAATAACTCTCCCATGCAATGGATAAGGAGCAATGAGCAACAATGCTGCACCAGCTGGGATGAAAGTATGGTGGCCAAGAGATCAAGAAAACACATGTACTCTCAAGTCAGCCAATCAAAAGGCTGGTGAAGAGTGTATGCTCCAGGGGATGGACAAAACAAAATAAATGCAAGCCCAGACAAGCCAAAGAATAAAGAGCAAGCAAATGAGAGTAACAAAGCGAACCAATGGTAGGTAATGGGCGGGTTCCAAGCACACTGTAATTTCACAGTAGGTCTTTCACAACTAGACAGCTTGCATAAAAATCATAAAAATTTGGAGAGGGAGCACCTCTGAAGTTCCTGACTGGGGTCACTGTGTTGCCACTGTCCAAACCTTTCCATGCTCCTTTAAGTCCCAGTCGGTCCAAGTGCCTATGAAGGAAAGCGGGCTTTTCTGTGATTGGTGAGGCACCCAACTCAGTCTAGTAGTACCACATCATCACTCTACCATTTACTGTCAGAGGAACCAGCCATTTGCCTTTTTCCCATGCACGGCATTCTGAGTAAACTGCAAGATGGCTGCCCTCTTCAAAAATCAGCACATATGATTCTCAAAGTATCTCAGCCCACCCATGCCTGCCTCTTCCATCCCAAAAAGTCGTTCAAGGGGTACCAATTGCTGGGCAGCAGAGACGAGTCCAAAGCCCTCTCAAATGCCACCATTGGGAGTTTCCAATTCCACTGATCTTGAATAATCAGATCAGTGGAAGTGGACTGTAGCGCTCTGGCTGGGCGCATAGCGAGGTGGTAGTTTCTACAGGCACACACTGTTTTGCCAGAGTATGCGTTACGGATGTGCACAAGAGCTTGGATTTGATCCTAGCATTGATAGAGCGGAGCACTTAAAGGGTGGGTTTGATGTGGTTCTGCTTGCAAAGCCGAAGGCAGTACCTGGGAGAATGGGGTATTTGGAGCCTGGAAAGGAGTTTCTATGAAAACCAGCAGTGTGGAGGGGTGGGAGAATAATCGAAAGGGAACACAGCTGCATGTTTACACAGTTTTTAGGGCTTAGATTTAGGAAGCGAAGAGGCCAGCATCGAAGAGAATCCCCAGTTTCCTTAATTTTGATAAGATGGAAGGAGGAGATGCAAGGCTTGAGGGACGGTCAAATTTCAATGAATCAAATTCAATGGCACCCATTACTAGGATCTCCGTCTTGGTACCCTTCATACACAGGAAGCCATCTTCATTCAGTGAAACAACTGGGGCAAGCATGAAGTGATGTTTGTTGAGTTGTCAAGCCTTTTTTTCAAAGCAGAAGTGGATGTGTGCTCTGTCTGCATACATATGAAAGTTTTGGTTCTACTGTTACAGGAGTTGCGCCAGGATGCATATGTAATTTTGAGGAGAGGGCACAATAGGGATGATCCTTCAGGGATACCATATGGCACTAGGTGCGTGGATGATTAATGAGCCAATCACAGCATTTTGGCTCCAATTCATGAGAAATGAACTGACCTGTTGCAGCACAGGTCCAGGTATGCCCAACCCATGTTCAAGCCTTTCCAGCAGTCTAATGCTGCCACAATATAGTAAAGGTAACAACGTATAAGGCAGTTTGATGGTCCTATCCTAGGGAAATACGTTATTAACTCACAGTAGCAAAGGCAGTTTATGTAGCCCTTGAGTTGCAGAAATCTGTCGGCAACGAATAAGTTGTTGGAGTTCCGTATAATCTTGCTGCTGTCTAGTTCATCTCCCCTCAAAGATTTGGCCAATGTACGGGACGTAGGCCATTAATTGGCCACAATGTGTGCGTCATCTGAATTTCTTGAGTGGAGGGGTAATGGCACGTTTCAAGGGGCCAGAAACTCAAGTTAGTTGAGTCTCTTGCGTGAGAGAGGAAGCTATGTCTGAGGCATGCAGTGGATCCCAAGGAGACTTAGACACTTGTTTTAGCAGCCAGGTTTAGGACCTCTGCAGTTTCCACCATGTGAAGGAGGACTGAAGTAAGGAAGGTGCCATGGAGGCAAAGAAACTTCCAAAGAGATGAAAATGGACTGGTGAATGGTTAAACAAAGCCATGTCTTATGATTAAAATGAGAGAACATGAAGTAAAAAAATGATATAAATCAAGAGTTTCTAAAAATTAATTGGGATGATTTTTGAAAAAATGTAGGCTTCAATAATGAAAAATTCAACACATCAATGAGCGGATTTTAACACTATACTCACTGGGAGCAGTAGTGCATTTGTTTTTGGCACTAAAATATACCTTTATATAATAGAAAGGAAAAAAAAGACTTCAAAAGCGCCCAATCTTGGGATACCTTTTTCCAATCACATTCTTAGAGTCCATTGCCTTGATGGGAATATCTTTCTTTTTATTGCAGGCGGAACCATGGGCGATCCAGGAGGTGCTGGCCAGTCAAAGAGAGCAGTCAGCAGACAGCTCAGACTTTGGATTCTAAAATGATCACCAAATACAGGCAAACATGCATGGAGAAAATCAGATTTTTAAAAAACTTTTTTATCTTACAAATATACCATGATGTAGATTACTATTGAAATCAAATTGGAGTCAAAAGATTGGATAAGAACGTTTATGCAACAATGGCAGTGCGATGTACCGTAGCCCTATTAGCCATCAAACTCCAAGATTTGTGGCCTTTGACTTTACAAGAGTGAAAGCATATTTACAGGACAGTCCCTGCCTTAGCTTTCATCTTAAAAAAACAAAATGAAGGTTACCTTATCAGCTTTCGTATTGAGAGCACTCGAGATAAACTAGTTTTGTATACAGCCACAGCTAGAGGCATATAATGTAAGTTTAATTCCAGGCAAATGACATGGAGCTGGGTGCACACGACAGGGAGTTGGGAGGCAATAACAAAGAAAGAATCACAGAAAACATTGCCAGTGGAAAAGGGGAACCTGCCAAGATCCACAGTTCAGGTGGGCTTCACAGATGAACATTAAAAAAAATATATATATATATATATATATATATATATATATATATCTATACACATACATATACATACACACGCACACACACACGCACACACACACACACACACACACACACACACACACATATTTTTTTACAGAAGTAAAACAGTGACCACATAGCTATGGTTCAGCCACACTTAGCATTGAAAATGCATTTTTTATTCTGCCAACACCTTTGGTGCCGACTGGCACACTTGCAGGAAGTTATGCCCACAACTAACAGAAGTGGCTACGTTTAATGAAGATCAACGCAGGGGAGAAGATGGGTGTCAAAAAAGGTGCATTTCCCAGTCAAGTTCCCATAGGAGATCTTGCTCTGTGCCACAGCTAAAAAGCACATGGCTTCTACCGTCACTTCAGGGAGGCTTAGGTGGGAATGCACCCAAAAACCAGCCCCCCCCCCCCCTCACCGCCGAGGCCCCTACATACTCCAACCCTCCCCACACCCGCCCAGCGGCGGAATGACTGCTTCCGGGCCAGGCACTCGAGGCAGGAGGCCTAAAGTGAAAACACCCTAAAGGCCAACGTCCGGGCCCCAGCCTCAGTTTGACAGCATTGTAGGGGAGTGCCAATAATACTGGCGACACTTTACAGTGGTGTGGCGGGAGCTAGCTTAGACAGCAAGTCTCCGTGGGCCGATTTACTGAGGCCCTTAAAAAACGGCCCACAGAAGACCCTGAAACACCGGTCCGTCACTCAATGCCCGCCTTCCCAATCCGACCCGGTTAGTGACGAGCACTGAACCCGAGCAGATCCTTCTGTCGTCCTCCAAAACATTAACCAAGGATTCTAAAGAGGGCACGTTTGTTCCAGTGAGGCTGCAAAACAGCTGGTGGGCATCAGCTGTACAGAGCTGCTATATTCCAGCGGGTAACCCTCTCTGGGCTGGTTTCTCCAGCTGGTCTTTCCCCCTGTGATTTCAGCCCCTCACAGGGAGATCCTTTAAAGAAAGCAAATATTGTGCAACAGTGGCATTATGAGAGTTTGCAAGTCTGGAACAGATTTACAAACAAACTGGACATGAAAATAAATCATTTAGAAAGAGTGCTTCCATTTTGGTGTAGTGTAAAATTATTCGATAGTTTCAGATATTAGCATTTGAAAAGTGTGTGGGTTGGCACTAAAGAGTTTAAATGTAGAGATATTTCAGCCGTTTAAACGCACAAGCTAGAAACTCTTGGTTTTTGTCAATCACATTTGAATCTTTCAAGATTCTGATTGGCCAATGGGTTTCTGACTGGCCAACAAGAAGCTTCAATATTTTTTTTCCAGCCATCTTGAAACTCACTAATTAGGTCAAATTTGCATATTCAGTGGTAAATTAAAAATAAAACTGGGTCTATGCACTATACCGGGCTGGGCTATGATCACAGAGAAATGGAAAATGCTAAGGCAAGAAAAAAATTTGCTAATTTTGTAAATGTCGGAACCATGAAGTCTAGATTTGGAAATAGACACCAATTTACAGAATTTGTGAATTTCAGCATATTTTGAAATTTATAAGCCTACCAAAAAAAAATGTGCTTTTATTTTTGTCAAAGGTTAAAGCCATCAAGGATGCTTAGAGCAGGCTCCTGGAGGGTGTACACTAGGGTGGCTGAGAGGTCTGGCCACAGGTTAGCACCTGCAGTGAAGCACAAGTTACTACTTGTGTAACGATATATCTGTAAGAGACATTAGTTAGTGATAGATTCCTTACCTTAGAATATCCCCAGGCGTCAGACTGGATCCGGAAAGTTTTTCGTCAGCAGTACCCCTGCGCGTCGGTAGGTGGCGTCGTGCGGCTCGCGTTTGTCGCTGGCGTCTTAAGCACCGAGATGACGTCACGGAGACTACTTAGGCGCCACCCATGCGCGCGGACGTCAGTTCTGTACACGACTTTCCGCGCCAGGAACGCAGAGCCATGCAAGAAACTGACCACTGGTGCCATGAAACTAGGGCCCTGAAAGGGATGACCTTAACCCTAGAATCAGTTCGCAGAACGGGGAGGATGGGTGGGGAGGTAAGGAATCTATCACTAACTAATGTCTCTTACAGATATATCGTTACACAAGTAGTAACTTGTGCATCTGAAAGAGACACGTTAGTGATAGATTCCTTACCTTAGAATAGATACCCCAGCAATACCAACCCGGTGGTGGGTCTGCGAATAGATTACACCAGAAAGTCACGGAGAAAAGAACGGCCAAAGAAGCCGTCTCTCCGGACTTGACTGTCAAGGCAGTAATGCTTGGTAAATGTGTGCAGCGAGGCCCACGTGGCTGCCTGACAAATATCCTGCAAGGGAACGCCGCGTCCCAAAGCAGTAGTGGCTGCTGTCGCCCTGGTAGAATGGGCACGCAGCCCTACAGGAGGCTCCTTTTTAGCCAATGAGTAATACGCTTTGATGCACATAACGACCCACCAAGAGATGGTGTGTTTGTGCACGGCCCAACCTTTTTTGGCGCCCACGTAGCCAACAAAGAGCTGGTCATCCACCCGGAACTGTTGTGTGCGCTTCAGATAGAACGAGAGCGCACGTTTTGGGTCCAGACGATGGAGCCTCTCTTCCTCTTTTGAAGGATGCGGAGGCGGAAAGAAGGTGGGCAAAGTGATGGTCTGCCCGATGTGGAAGGGCGTGACAACCTTCGGCAAGAAAGAAGGACGGGTCCTTAACACCACCTTGTCCGGATGAACCGAAAGGAAAGGAGGTTTAGAAGAAAGAGCCTGGAGCTCACTCACTCTTCTGGCAGAGGTGATAGCTACCAGGAAAGCCGTCTTTAGAGTAAGAAGACGTAAAGGACAGTTATGAAGGGGCTCAAAAGGAGCGCACATCAGATAGGTCAAGACGAGATTTAAGTCCCACTGAGGCATTATGAAAGGCACGGGAGGAAACGTGTGTGTAATGCCTTTTAGGAAACAGTTAACCGGGTACTTAAAGAGAGAAGGCTGATCTGGAAGCCGGAGAAAGGCGGAGATGGCCGAAAGATAACCTTTAATAGTGCCCAGAGCAGAGCCCTGCTGGGCCAAGGATAGTAGGAACAGAAGGACCTCAGAAAGAGGGGCAGAGAGGGGATCCACAGACTTTGCTGTGCACCATGCCACAAACTTGTTCCACCTGCAGGCGTATACCGTCTTAGTGGAGGGACGCCTGGCTGCCAGAATGACATCACAGACTTCGAGAGGAAGATGGAAAGCTGTTAACGGTCGCCGCTTAATCTCCACGCATGGAGGTGGAGGCTGGACAGGTTCGGGTGGAGGACCGTCCCCTGCTGCTGCGACAGAAGATCCTCCCGAAGAGGCAGTCGGATCGGGGGATCGATCGCCATGTTGAGTAGCTCGGGATACCAGTATCTTCGTGTCCAATCCGGAGCCACAAGGATGACTTGGGCCCAGTCGCGCCGAATCTTCTTTAGCACTCTGGGCAGAAGTGGTATAGGCGGAAAGGCGTACAACAGACCGCAGCTCCACTCGCGACGAAAAGCGTCGCCGAGCGAGTGCCGCCTTGGAAATTCCAACGCGCAGAACTGATGACATTGCGCGTTCTCTCCGGTGGCGAATAGATCCAACCAAGGCTCTCCCCACTGCAGAAAGAGACCTTGCGCCACGTCCGAGTTCAGACGCCATTCGTGATCCATCAAGCACCGGCGGCTGAGTTCGCCCGCCCTGGCGTTCAGAGAACCTGCCAGGTGTTGAACCACCAAGGTAATGCCTTGATGTTCCAGCCATGTCCAGAGGCGCAGAGCCTCCTGACATAGGGTCCACGACCCCACCCCGCCCTGTTTGTTGCAATACCACATTGCGGTGGTGTTGTCCGTGAACACTTGCACTACACTGCCCCAGACAGAGGGAAGGAATGCTTTCAGTGCAAGTCGGATCGCCCGAAGCTCCAAAAGATTGATATGGAGCCGGGACTCCGCCGGAGACCAGAGGCCTCTGATCTCCGCCTCTCCCAAGTGGCCACCCCAGCCCTGGAGGGACGCATCCGTCACCACCGTGTGCTCCGGTTGGGGGAGGGAGAGGGATCTGCCATTGACCCAATAGCGATTCGTGAGCCACCACCGCAATTGTCGTGCAGCGCCCTCCGAGATCTGGACTTGATCGGACAGGTTGCCCTGATGCTGCGCCCACTGGAACTTCAGGTCCCACTGCAGAGCCCGCATATGCCACCTGGCATGTTGCACTAGCAGAATGCAGGAGGCCATCAGGCCCAGGAGCCGGAGGGTCATCCTGACCGAAACCCAGGATAGAGGCTGAAAGATCGGAATCATAGCCTGAATATCCCGGACTCGCTGCTCGGGAGGATAAACCCGAAACCGCGTCGAATCCAGAACCGCTCCGATGAAGGGGAGCTTCTGAGAGGGACTCAGGTGCGACTTCGGCACGTTGATGGAGAACCCCAGCGAATGCAGGAGGTCGGCCGTAGTCTGGAGGTGGGAGACGACTGCCTGGGGCGAGCCCGCCTTCAACAGCCAGTCGTCGAGATAGGGGAAGACTGAGACCCCTGATCTGCGCAGATGAGCTGCGACCACCGCCATCACTTTCGTGAACACCCGAGGGGCGCTGGTAAGGCCAAAGGGGAGCACGGTAAACTGAAAATGCTCCTGGCCTACTGTGAACCGTAGGTAGCGCCGGTGGGCCGGCAGGACGGGAATGTGAAAATATGCATCCTGCAAGTCCAACGCTACCATCCAGTCTCCAGGGTCGAGGGAAGCCAAGACCTGAGCCAGAGTCAACATCTTGAACTTCTCCTTCCGGAGGAAGCGATTGACGTTCCGGAGGTCCAAGATGGGGCGCAAGCCCCCTTTGTCCTTCTTGGGGACCAGAAAGTAGTGGGAATAACAACCATGTCCTACTTCTGGCCCAGGAACGCGCTCGATGGCCCCCTTGGCCAAGAGGGCCGTGACTTCCTGTTGGAGAAGCGCTAAGTGATCCCCCGAAATGCGGTGGAACTGAGGTGGCATGGACGGGGGGCAGACTCGAAGGGGAGGGAGTAGCCCCTTCGGACGATTTGCAGCACCCAGCTGTCCGAAGTGACAGAGCACCAGTGGGGGAGGTGATGTTTAATCCTGCCGCCCACCGGCGTGGGGTGCACCCCAAAGCGCGGACTAGGAAGGCTTTGAGGCAGATGCTGTGGGAGCGGAGGTGGGCTGACCCGCACGCTGGCCCCCTGTGGCGCCACGGCGGCCACCACGCCCGCGCTGAGGCTGGTTCTGCACAGGCCTTTGGTTGAACGGACGTGTAGGGGCGCCCCTTCCGCGGCCACGAAAGGTAGACGTGGCCGGGCGGGTGGAGAGACCCAAGGACTTGGCCGTAGCTCGAGAGTCCTTAAAACGCTCCAGCGCACTGTCTGGCTTATCGCCAAATAGGCGAGTACCATCAAAAGGCATGTCCATGAGGTAACTCTGGACATCCCCTGAAAACCCCGTGGACCACAGCCAGGCATGTCGCCGCAAGGCCACCGTTGTGGAGATGGCTCTTCCCAAAGAGTCTGCGGTGTCCAACCCACACCGAATGGCGAACTTCGCGGCATCCTTCCCCTATGCAACAGCTTGGGAAAGCACAGCTCGAACCTTTTCCGGGCACTGGGGCAGAGTTTGCGCCACCCTGTCCCACACAGCGTGAGAATAGCGGCCCAAGAGGCATGCGGTATTGACCGACCTCAGCCCCAGGCTGGCAGAGGAAAACAACCGTTTGCCAAGCTGCTCCAACTTTTTGGATTCCTTATCCGGCGGAGCGGTAGGGAATGCTGTTTGGGAAGTGGAAGCCTGAATGACCAGGCTCTCCGGTGTCGGATGAGTCGTCAAAAAGGCAGGGTCACCCGGTGCCGGGCGGTGACGCCTGGCCACGTCTTTATCCACAGGAACCCCTGTGGCTGGCCTAGACCAGGTACCCATCAAAACATCCGTTAAGGCCTCATTAAACGGAAGCAGAGGTTCTATAGAACTTGCCGCCGGCTGAAGCACTTCAGTAAGGAGGTTAGTCTGGAGGGTAACAGTAGGCAATTCAAGGCCAAGAGCCTCAGCTGCTCTACGGAGCACCACAGTGTATGTTGCGCCTTCCTCCATGACAGTGGGAGGAGACACAAACCCAGGCTCAGAGGAGAGGTCAAGGCTACTTGCATCCTCCGAGTCTTCTGCCCACTCCTGTTCGGAGTCACACTGCCGTGCAAGAGGGTCCTCCGACCCCTCCCAGTCCTCCCCTTCCACAACAGCCCGAGGCACAGGCTGCAGCGGCGAGGGAGGCACGGGGAAAACAAATGCTCCGGTCGACACCGCTCCGGCTCCAAGGCCCAATCGGGGTCCCAAGCTGGAAACGCGGGCAAGGGCGGAGGTGGGACGAACGGCACCCAGGGCGGCGCCGGGAAGGGAGCCGCAGGGGGCGCCGGAGCCGCCGGAGGACCCTGCATAAGAACAGTGGTCCCAGAAAACGACCATATAATTCTAAATCCAAAATTACAACATAAATAAAAGGAATCAAAAACTGAGACAAAAGGTATTCGTTGCTCCTAGTGTTTAATTCACACTGAGCATTAGTATATTATTGACATATTTCATATATTATTACATACAATGATATCCCTAGGTGAGAAAGGAGGTGGGGGGGAAGAAAAGGAAGGTGGAGTGATGGTGATTCAAGTGAGGTAGGGGTAGTGACTTCAAGAGTGTAGTTTGCATCAAAACAAAATATAGTACTCAGAAGACATGTGGCTCCTTGATCGAGCCTATTAATCACAATATACACAAAAAAACGCTTGTATAGCCATGGTTATAGTTAACACAGTACTAAATCTCTGGTGTTAAGCTGGCTTGATGGAAAAATGTCGACGTTTCGACCCCAATATAACAGTAGGCTATTTCAATCCTTAAGCCGGGGTCTTCATCAGGACTGTGGTGTGAGGGTAGGTAAGGGGATCTAGGGAAGTTCATGAAAATGACTTAGAAAGTATAAAGTCATACAGATCAAATAATGTATCTAGAGGATGGAGAGAGTGGTAGATTACCATAAGACGCCTCTGATGAGAGGTTGAAGTTATGTGGGGGCCTCAATGGCTCCTAGTAACCAGAAGGGGGAAAACAGCACCTGTAAAAATAAGGTGCAGAATCAATATTCTAAAGTCTTAATCTTATGGCCAAGTTCTATGTAATTGAGAATCAAGGCATCACTCACTATACGGGTAGATATCACCGTTGATATCTACCCGTATAGTGAGTGATGGTAATCTACCACTCTCTCCATCCTCTAGATACATTATTTGATCTGTATGACTTTATACTTTCTAAGTCATTTTCATGCTCTTCCCTAGATCCCCTTACCTACCCTCACACCACAGTCCTGATGAAGACCCCGGCTTAAGGTTTGAAATAAAGGCCCAACAAGGGGTCCTAGTATTACAAAACAACACCCAGGGCTGTCAAAGGCATATTTTCAAGAAATTCAGAGAACAGATTGCTTAACAAAATTAGTTTTTTCTTTTTATTTTCATAGCAACAATCATATCATCAATCATACTGGCACTCACTCATAATGACATACACATTTATTCCTCAAAACAAACATATTTATAAAACATCACAAATCACTCCAGCATTTCTATGTGATTCTAGGTGAGTCTGTGTGTTCCACACTTTCTATCTACCTCCGCCCTGACGAAGGTGTTGCCCTATCTTGGGCCTCACACCGAAACGCGCGTTGGCATTTTATTCTTCTCGTGCTCTTGGACTTTGTTTCCATCCACCACCAGGAGAATCCACGAGAATGTACCATTCTATCTTCTAACGGCAGCTTTACCATCTGGAGTGATTTGTGATGTTTTATAAATATGTTTGTTTTGAGGAATAAATGTGTATGTCATTATGAGTGAGTGCCAGTATGATTGAGGATATGATTGTTGTGTGTGGGACTTATTATTAGATATTATAGATGTAATTATTTATGAATTTCTCGGAATTTGTTGACTATTTTATGATGCTATGAAAATAAAAAGAAAAAACTAAATTTGTTAAGCAATCTGTTCTCTGAATTTATTGAAAATATGCCTTTGACAGCCCTGGGTGTTGTTTTGTAATACTAGGACCCCTTGTTGGGCCTTTATGTAAATTTCCTTAGGGGCGGGTAATCGTTGTCAGTGTGAGTTTTCATTGAATTGTTCCCCTGCTCTACCCGCCCTTTATTCGCCTGCAGGGGTCCCCCTTTGTATTGGTTAAGGATTGAAATAGCCTACTGTTATATTGGGGTCGAAACGTCGACATTTTTCCATCAAGCCAGCTTTAACACCAGAGATTTAGTACTGTGTTAACTATAACCATGGCTATACAAGCGTTTTTTTGTGTATATTGTGATTAATAGGCTCGATCAAGGAGCCACATGTCTTCTGAGTACTATATTGTTTTGTTTTGATGCAAACTACACTCTTGAAGTCACTACCCCTACCTCACTTGAATCACCATCACTCCACCTTCCTTTTCTTCCCCCCCACCTCCTCTTTCTCACCTAGGGATATCATTGTATGTAATAATATATGAAATATGTCAATAATATACTAATGCTCAGTGTGAATTAAACACTAGGAGCAACGAATACCTTTTGTCTCAGTTTTTGATTCCTTTTATTTATGTTGTAATTTTGGATTTAGAATTATATGGTCGTTTTCTGGGACCACTGTTCTTATGTACTGTCCGTTACCCAGGTCCCAGAGACTAGTATTGGGTTTACCCTTCTTAGGTAACTGGCGGAGGATCCTGCGGCGCCGGGGCCGGAGCCGCCGGCGGAGGACCTTGCAGCGCCGGAGCCGCCGGCGGCAACCAAGGGCCCCCAAGAGGGACCACGGGGCCCGAAGGCGCACCGGCGGGAGCCCTAGGCCTGAAAAGGCGGTCCATGGCAGCAAGAAACTCTTGCACCTGGGCTGGAGTCGACGACGGACCCGGGTATGGCGGGTAGGCCACGGGACTGACAGGCTCCAACGGAGCCGCGGGGGAAAGACCCCGGGCCCCCTCGTCCGAAGACCGACGGGGGGAGGTCGGAGAGCGTACGCGCTTCTTCGACTTCTTTTTGTGACGTCGCTTACCCGAATCCGAGGGTGAAGACTTGGACCCCGAGGAGCGATGATGACGACTCCGCGGCCGGTCCCTCGAGCGACCCCTGGACCTGGAACGGCGCGGAGACAACTGTCGGGCCTCTAGCAGCTTTCGGGACCGCTCCCGCAAAGCCTTCGGAGCCATGGCCAGACAGTCGGAACATGACCGGGAGTCATGGTCGCGCTCCAGACAGTAGAGACAGACGCCATGGGGGTCGGCCACCGACCTCATACAGCGGCAGGCCCCGCAGGATTTAAACCCAGGCATCCCTACGTGGCACCAGGAGTCAGAATTAGAAAAGTAGAGACAAAAGTCCCAAAAACAACTAGTCAAAAAGTGACCAAGGTACGTGCTCTAACCGGATCTGCGCTTGCTGACGCGGAAAAAGAAAGAACTGACGTCAGCGCGCATGGGTGGCGCCTAAGTAGTCTCCGTGACGTCATCTCGGCGCTTACGACGCCAGCGACGAACGCGGAGCCGCACGACGCCACCTACCGACGTGCAGGGGTACTGCTGACGAAAAACTTTCCGGATCCAGTCTGACGCCTGGGGATATTCTAAGGTAAGGAATCTATCACTAACGTGTCTCTTTCAGATCCCCTGCTACACATACCCCGAGAACCTGGGCAGCCGAGTACGAGTACATAGCAGGTGAATACACCAGCTCAAGAAATCCAGAAATTCACTAAAAAGGAACAACAGTTCAAGGTTAGTTATGGTGTCGTCACTACAAACCAGAAAAAGCTCTGAATTCACATCATAACTAATGCCCAGTCGTCTTCTATTGTTGATAGACTGTATTAGAGAGCACACTGGGAGTCATGAGTCATAGTGTGTGCTGCTGATAACAGGTACATTTTGGGCTTTGAGTTTGTGTTCGTTGAAAAATACCTAACATGTAGTAGTCAGTGACTATGCATAATACATAAAAAGCAAAGTACATTTACGCTACATATTTCAATGTATTATTTACCTTTTCATCGAAGCCATTGTCTGTTGCATAGATGGGTGGCTTTCCAGGATACCGATACAAAATAAAGTCCTGGCTGTTTATTTAATAAGAAAAAAACTGCAATGGGTTACACGGTACCAAAAAAATACAAACTGTACGGTTTATTACTCAAATATAACAGACAAATCAACAGCTTCATAAAACATTTTTAAATCGTTCTTTTTTGCCAGATTTACTAACAGTGGTCACAACTGTATTATGAATCAAGAGAATGAACAAGTATTGGCAACCAGGGGACCCGTTCGCCGCACTACCATGCGGGTTATTTCTTATTTCAAAGCAAATGTTGCCCACCTCAGATGGCTTGTTGCCAAATACGCCATTAATTAACTATATTTGTACACAGTAGAGAGGCAACATTACACAAGGACATGAGTAAGGTCAATATGACACATACACAACAAGAACAGATTAACAGGGAGGTCCTTCCGTTGATTCTTTGAATCTTAATTCAAAATCTTCTGTTAAGAATACAGTTGTGCGTAGCCAACACGTTTTGCCCGGTTATAAGCTTCCTCAAGGCAAAAAAAAAAAAAATCACATGTTCAGCCAAGACACATGATACAGGGCTCAAAACACACTGTCATAATTCAAACGCGATTCTCCAGCATACACAATCCAAATAATGTGCTGTGTCTCGATGCCAGGGAAGGGTCACTCTTGGCATCCATTCATCCGGGGCAGTGTCCGGCGGTCAAAGATTCACTTGCACGTATGTGGCGTATTCCTACACTAGTTATGAATCAATCAGTGCTAGCAAGGGAGGAAGCTGGTTGAATGCTTTCTGGTGTCATTTAATGCATTCTAGACTCATCAACATTTATAGTGCCAGAACTAATTCCCTACAGACCCACTTAGTCAGTCCATTAACCATTCGACTATACTACTTAGAACCTTTTACGCCTTCAGATTTACCACTGCATGCCCAGATTCATTGCACTTCAAGAGGTGGAGAGACTGCACTATGCCGGAGACTTCAAATTCTCTTAACACGGACCAGGCAAGTCTCCGATTGGTTGCTTCTCAATGAATTAGGTGCCATTAGAGGCAAGGGCAAGGTTAGAGGCGGATGGCAGAATCATCCATTCACAATGTGTTGATCATCAATCAACAGTGGGGCTGGCCAAGGTGTTACTTTCAACTCCATCAGCCATGGTAAAAGTTCGGAAATGTTATCTATACCAGAAGCATTTATAGGAAACTTGAGAAGCATATATCCCGGGACTGGCAACACCTAGAGGAGGAGGTCATTAAGTTTGGTGTGGAGCATTGAAATGACTTCCAGTGAGTGGCCACAGCTGTCAATAAATACTGACGCCTTGGGACTAGTAGTTTATAATTTGTCTGGAGTCAAGAGACTAAGTAGGGTAGCCCTGAAACAATATTTGCCTTGGACATAGCCTTGCTGGTGGCATTCCTCCTTCCAGACTAGACTTGTACTAGACTCTGTAGATGTTCTGCTGTTTCCTGCCTTGAAAAAAAGGAGAGGCTTTGCTGAGACTTGCCAATGAAGGAGCACCATGACCAGGGAGACCCTGAACAAGATCTAGATGATTGAAGCCTGTGTGAGTTATGTCTTGATTGAATGTGCCATTCGGAAGCCATTTTAGGACCCAAGTGTGGCAAACCTTTATCTCCCATAATGTTTCTCGTCTTTATCCTAGTTGAACCTGCATCTCATTTTCCAACCCCATGGAAACACCAAAATCTTACAGGGGTGTGCTGTATCTTCTTCAGCCAGACTGCAGCCTCATTATGGGTGGTGGTTTTTGGGCCAATGTGTTTTCAGCCCTTTAGATGTCAAATCAGCCCCACTGGCTCAAACCCACTGAGTTTTCTAATATTCCACCCACATAACCAGACAGTTAGGTGAGATGCATGGTTTTATACTTGAAACTGAGGTGCCAGACTTTACTTGGACTGCATTTGGCCCGGCATCTCTGCACCATGACTGGCTAGAGAACACAAATGCTCTACTAAGCTCCGGAGCTCATGAAAGCTGCAGAGGGCATTGAAATACTTTCACAGAACATAAGACTGACCATAGGACCGCACTGTATGGAAATCATATCAGCGATCATGAAAATGCCATCAAAATTTTTTGGGGTTTCGCACCTCAGCACCAAGATATAGAAAACGTAGCAGTTTTCGTGAAAATGCTACTAGTAGCAATTGGCTTCATATGGCCACTCCAGAAGATGGCAGCAATCTGTAGAGAATATAAATATCCATTTTTATGTGCCCTATTTTATTTCCAGGGGAACACAGGCCCACACACCCTTTTATAAGGAATTTCTCTGAATGAACTGTGCTTTTGATTCTTATTTACTAGGTCATACGTTTATCTGAGATGCTAATCGACCACCACATCTCCAAAGTAACAAAGACTGCCAAACTTCACTTCCTCAAGATCCCCAAGAAAATATTTCACAGTCTAGCACCCACAAAGGAGTCTCCAGGAGCACAAAATTTTAGGGGTCCATATCTCAAAACAGCCAAGATAGTCAGCAGAAGTGGCATCCATATGCGCAAACAACCACAAGTGGGAAATGAGATTTAAGATAAAGGTCAAACTGCAACTTTACGTTCAAAATCTCTGGGTCCTAAAGGCTGCGGAGATGGTACAAATGGCCAAGTTGGGTGATGAAGGAACAAAAGGACAAATCGAAGGACTGGGGTAAATGGGGTTGTATACTACAAAGTAACCCAGGATTAAGGAAAGGCCTCAGAGGTTACCTTTCTGCTACAAAACATTTTGCATATGTTCAGCAGAGGTTCCTCTGCGTTGCACTAGTAAAAAAAAAAAAAAAGGAAATTACCTTTCCATATAAGCATCTTTTCGTAGTGCTTTAGGTTCATATGTTATGCAAACTCTTGCCATCTAGTGTTGGGCTGAAAGTTTGCAAGTTGCTTTTCTTCAAAGAAGTTGTTCAAGTCACATTATATGCTGGGCACAGACTCCATCTTAGATTTTTATCCGCACTGTGGGTGAGAACGTTTATGGAGTGTGTAGCAGGAGTACCTTGGTGCACCATGCATATTGAGCAGTGTCAACTAGGCAATAAGACACCTGCAACTAACACAAGCTTCCAGGGAAGAGGGTAGGCACATGTGAATCTACAGCACTACATGCTACGAACAGATGCTTGCAGTTTAAGTGGCCCTTTCCATTCATTGCATGTGTGGCTGCAGATAGACATGATCTGCATTGAATAAAAAGCAGTGCCCTCCCTATGTGGTAGCTATTAAGTTGATATTGTGGAGTTCCGGAACAAAGTCTTTAAAATTGTCTGGCCAACTAAAACCTGCTGGAGGCGAAGATGTCCACACAGTAGTGCTTGGAAAAAGTGTGCGGGTTGACCAGGTGACTGCTTTGCAGATGTCAGCTAACAAGAACAATTTAGGACTCTTAGCTTTGTAGTAGCAAGTTTAGATGCACTTGCTATACCTCCCTCAGAGATGGGATGACCCTAGTGAGGTTTCACAAGTCAAAAAGAGCTGATCAGACTTGCGAAAGAGTTTGGTCCTGTCAATGTAATACGTACCAGCCCTTTTAACATCTAGCGTGCTGGGATCTTTTTGCTACTGAACTTGGTTGCAGAAAGACGACTTGCGCTCTGTAGTCTGAACAACGCCATCTCTGTAAACTTGAATGGATGGTTCTTGTAAGGCGAGTGCTTGCAGTTCACTGATGCATCTATGGGAAGTATGTCCACTATGAAGTCTACTTTCCATCAGGGGTTGCAGGGAAGGGAGCTCGAAAACGCATGAGGTAAAAGGTTCGAAGGGTGGCCTCATGATGATTATGTAACGATTTCACACGAGGCAGGAGGTATTCAAGGAGGTATAACCCTCTTAAGAACTTCCAGGAAATCCCTGATCCCTGGGATTCTAAAGAGATTACTTTTCCCCATTTTACAAGTAAGAGTCCATGGTATCTAAGTGAAGGCATATTGATGTATAGGGGAGGTATGACTTTTGCATATGTAAAATTCAACAGGTGATGTCCTGGATGTTCGCCTTTAGGAGGGTCCATGTTTTTGGAAATGCAGTAGTGGACAAGACATTTTCACTTTGACCCATAACAGGCCATGTAGTGGGCCTATGTGTTTCGTGCAGAATGAACATGCATTCCTGGGGGGAGTTAGAGAACCACACCGGCTTTGACTGGTCTGCTTCGCTACCCTGAGAGAGTCAAGTGCTACAATTGGGCACTTGGTTCCTAGCAATGTCAACTGCAGATCTATAACTTGTGGAGGACTCGCATTCTTCACCACTAATAACCCAATTTCTTACCCAGAGCGAATACGGGGACGCTTCTTCCTGGCATAAAGTTGCTCCTGGAGTATGGAATCAGGGTCTCGGATTCCTTTGATCCAGCTGTCAACGAAGCTTTCAGGATCAACTGGATCTTTAGCGCAGTGTTTGGTGGTGCCCTCAGCATAGAGTTTGGGTGTGAGCAGGGGTGCTCACTGCCCTTGGACAGAGTGGGGCTCGACAACCTGCAATGCTCAAAGCCCTTTGGCGGAGACTTAGTCTACTCAAAAACTTTTTCTCAGTGTGGACCAGAGCCCAAAGGTGGCAGAATCCCTGAAGGCAGCAGCTGTTTATATTCTTGCTCTGGGTTAAATACTCAACTCCTGGTGGAGCGGTGGTCTACTTTGGCATGTGACCTTGGTTTGGGCATGTAGGTCTCGAGACGAGTGTTGTACATGCAACAAACAGTCTTGGTTTGGGGTCAGGCTGTTTTCAGTGCCGGCGTGACTTGCTTTTCTTCTCATGCTGGGAGCCACTTGAGGAAACAGTTTCTGAACTGAGCACTAGCTGCACTGCCGGGATGCCAGATGGACCAGTAAAATCCTCTGCATCACTGCCAGAGGGGTCTTCTTCAGCAAAGATGTCATTAATCTTGGAAAAGGTCTGATGGTACATTTTGCAGTGTGCCCAATACCACTCTTTGCAATACCATAGGGTTTTCCTGGAGCGGAAGACAAGACAATGCAAGCGATGTCCTCATGGCTGGGGAAGATTCACAGATTACAGATGTTGCTGTGACAGAGTACAGATAACGTAAATGGCACCAGGGGCAATTTTGTAAAAGTGTCTATTCCACTACCCTCTTTCAGCATGCATTCTCTGGAGCAGAGGAGCAAGTGGGTTTCAAAGAGGCCCCTGGTTCTGGGGTGTCGAACAGTATATGAGGGTCTTCTCAAGGGGTCGGGCGAAGTAATAGGATGGCTCTTTGAAAAGCACGTTCTTACAAAATGCTGATGTCAAAATGCAAACAGGCTGGCCCAAAAATGTTTAAGGAACAAACTGAGACCTCCCTATGTGCATCTGCACCGAATGGTGGAAAAAAATAATTTTACGTGGAGTTTGTGCGAATGAGCATTGTCGATACAGATGCACAAGTTACTAACTTGTGTAACGATATATCTGTAAGAGACAGTAGTTAGTGACAGATTCCTTACCTTAGAATATCCCCAGGCGTCAGGCTGGATCCGGAAAGTTTTTTGCGTAGCAGTACCCTTGCGCGTCGGTAGGCGGCGTCGTGCGGCTCCGCGTCCGTCGTCGGCGTCGTGATCGCCGGGATGACGTCCGCGGGCAGTACTTGGCGCCGCCCCTGCGCGCTGACGTCAGTTCTGTACACGACTTTCCGCGCCAGGAACGCAGAGCCATGCAAGAAGCTGACATAGGTGTCTGAAAAATACTAGGGCCCTGAAAGGGATGTCCTTAACCCTAGAAATCAGTTCGCAGAACGGGGAGGATGGGTGGGCGGCAAGGAATCTGTCACTAACTACTGTCTCTTACAGATATATCGTTACACAAGTTAGTAACTTGTGCATCTGAAAGAGACACGTTAGTGACAGATTCCTTACCTTAGAATAGATACCCCAGCAATACCAACCCCGGTGGTGGGTCTGCGAACAAAGATCAGACAAGGAAGTCCTGGAGGACAGAACGGCCAAAGAAGCCGTCCCTCCGGACCTGACTGTCAAGGCAGTAATGCTTTGTAAACGTGTGCAGCGAGGCCCACGTAGCTGCCTGACAGATAACCGGCAGCGGAACACCGCGGCCCAAAGCCGTGGTAGCAGCCGTTGCCCTGGTGGAATGGGCACGCAGCCCAACAGGAGGCTCCTTCTTAGCCAAAGAATAGCAGGTCTTGATGCACAAGGTAACCCAGCGGGAGATGGTCCTCTTGTGCACCGCCCGACCTTTTTGGCGCCCACGTAGCCAACAAAGAGCTGGTCATCCACCCGGAAGTGTTTTGTGCGGTCAATATAGAAAGAGAGCGCACGTTTTGGGTCCAGACGGTGGAGCCTCTCTTCCTCTCTGGAAGGAGGCGGAAAGAAGGTGGGCAAAGTGATGGTCTGCCCAATGTGGAAAGCAGTAACCACCTTTGGCAAGAAGGACGGACGCGTCCGAAGAACAACCTTGTCTGGATGAACAGACAGAAAGGGAGGTTTGCAAGATAGAGCCTGGAGCTCACTCACCCGCCGAGCGGAGGTGATGGCCACCAGAAAGGCTGTCTTCAGAGTCAGAAGACGAAGAGGACAGTTATGTAGAGGCTCAAAGGGAGCGCACATTAAAAAGGTAAGAACCAAGTTCAAGTCCCACTGAGGCATCACAAACGGAACAGGAGGGAAGAGGTGAGTAATGCCTTTTAAGAACCTGTTAACAACACGGGACTTGAAAAGGGAGGGCTGATCAGGGAGCCTGAGGAAGGCCGAGATAGCACAAAGATAACCCTTGATGGTACCCAGGGCAGAACCCTGTTGGGCCAAAGAGAGAAGGAACAGAAGGACCTCAGAAAGAGGGGCAGAAAGGGGATTCACAGCCTTTGCTGTGCACCATGCCACAAATTTGTTCCACCTGCAGGCGTATACCACCTTAGTGGAGGGACGCCTGGCTGCCAGAATCACATCACAAACTTCGGGAGGCAAGTCGAAAGGAATCAACTGCCGCCGCTCAATCTCCACGCAAGCAGGTGTAGACTGGACAGGTTCGGGTGGAGGACCGTCCCCTGCTGCTGCGACAGAAGATCCTCCCGAAGAGGCAGACGGATCGGGGATCTACGCTCATATTGAGTAGCTCGGGATACCAAACTCTTCGAGCCCAGTCCGGAGCCACAAGAATGACTTGGGCCCGGTCGTGCCGAATCTTCTTCAACACTCTGGGTAGAAGTGGTATAGGCGGAAAGGCGTACAATAGACCGCAACTCCACTCGTGACGAAAAGCGTCGCCGAGCGAGTGCCGCCTGGAAATTCCAACGCGCAGAACTGATGACATTGCGCGTTCTCTTCGGTGGCGAATAGATCTAACCAAGGCTCTCCCCACTGTAGAAAGAGTCCTTGCGCCACTTCCGAGTGAAGACGCCATTCGTGATCCATCATGCACCTGCGGCTGAGTTCGTCCGCCCTGGCGTTCAGGGAACCTGCCAGGTGTTGGAACCACCAGGAACATGCCCTGATGTTCCAGCCATGTCCAGAGGCGCAGAGCCTCCTGACAAAGGGTCCACGACCCCACCCCGCCTTGTTTGTTGCAGTACCACATGGCGGTGGTGTTGTCTGTGAACACCTGCACTACCTTCCCTTTGACAGAGGGAAGGAATGCCTTGAGTGCAAGTCGGATCGCCCGGAGCTCCAGAAGGTTGATATGGAGCCGGGACTCCGCCGGAGACCAGAGGCCTCTGATCTCCGCCTCTCCCATGTGACCGCCCCATCCCAGAAGGGACGCGTCCGTCACAACTGTGTGCTCTGGCTGGGGAAGGGAGAGGGATCTGCCCATGACCCATTGCCGGTTCGAGAGCCACCACTGCAACTGTTTTGCAGTCCCCTCCGAGATCTGGACGTGATCGGACAGGTCGCCCTGGTGCTGCGCCCACTGGAACTTCAGGTCCCACTGCAGAGCCCGCATATGCCATCTGGCATGAGTGACCAGCAGGATGCAGGAGGCCATGAGGCCCAGCAGCCTCAGGGTCATCCGTACCGAAACCCAGGATAAGGGCTGAAAGATCGGAATCATAGCCTGAATATCCCGGACTCGCCGTTCGGGAGGATAGGCCCGAAACTGCGTCGTGTCCAGAACTGCTCCGATGAAAAGGAGCTGTGGAGAAGGAATCAGATGCGACTTTGGCACATTGATGGAGAACCCCAGCGAGTGCAGGAGTTCGGCCGTAGTCTGGAGGTGGGAGACAACTGCCTGGGACGAGCCCGCCTTCAGCAGCCAGTCGTCGAGGTAGGGGAAGACTGAAACCCCTGCCCGGCGCAGATGAGCTGCGACCACCGCCATCACTTTCGTGAACACCCGAGGGGCACTGGTAAGGCCAAAGGGGAGCACGGTGAACTGAAAATGCTCGAGGCCTACCGTGAACCGAAGGTAACGCCGGTGGGCCGGCAGGACGGGGATGTGGAAATAGGCGTCCTGCAAGTCCAACGCTACCAACCAGTCTCCGGGGTCGAGGGCAGTCAAGACCTGAGCTAGGGTGAGCATCTTGAACTTCTCCTTCCGGAGGAAGCGATTGACGTTCCGGAGGTCCAAGATAGGACGCATGTCCTCCTTGTCCTTTTGGGCACCAGAAAGTAGTGGGAGTAGCAACCACGCCCTACTTCTGGGGTCGGAACATGCTCGATGGCCCTCTTGGCCAAGAGGGCCGTGACTTCCTTCTGTAGAAGCACCAAGTGATCCCCTGACATGCGGTGGAATTGAGGTGGCATGGCTGGGGGGTGGTCTCGAAGGGGAGGGAGTAGCCCCTTCGGACAATGTCCAAGACCCACTTGTCCGAGGTGATGGGACGCCAGTGGTGAAGGTGATGGCGGACCCTGCCCCCGACTGGCGTGCTGTGCACCTGAAAGGAGGGACTAGGAGGGCTTGGAGGCCGCGGACGGGTTGGAGGTGGTGGCCTGACCCGCACGCTGGTTGCCCGAACCGCCACGGCGGTATCCACGTCCTCGGCCACGCGAAGGCGCTTGCTGCGCGGGCCGTTGGCCGGGCTGTGGACGTGACTGGGCGCCCCTTCCGTGGCCACGAAAGGGGCGAAAAGCAGAACGTTTGCGGAGGGCGCACAACAGCAAGGCCCAGGGACTTAGCAGTAGCCCGTGAGTCCTTGAAACGCTCCAGCGCATGGTCTGCCTTTGAACCAAAAGACCGACTCCATCAAAGGGCATGTCTATGAGAGTATTCTGGACATCCCCTGAAAAACCAGTGGTTCTCAGCCAGGCGTGGCGACGCAGCGCCACCGTCGTTGCAAGCGATCTGCCCAGCGAGTCGGCGGTATCAAGGCCACAGCGGATGGTATATTTAGCCGCATCACGCCCTTCCGCAATAGCGCGGGTAAGCAGTGTCTGGACCTCCTCAGAACACTGCGGCAAAACATCAGCCACCGAATCCCACAGGGAGTGGGTGTATCGGCCCAAGAGGCAAGCGGTATTAACAGACCGCAAGCCAGCACTGGAGGAAGAGAAAGCCTTCTTCCCAAAGTGATCCAGGCGCTTGGATTCCCTATCCGGAGGGCGGTAGGGAAGGCTGTTTGGGAGGCAGAGGCTTGGACAACCAAGCTCTCAGGGGTGGGGTGTTGGGAGAGAAACAGGGGGTCGCCCGGAGCCGGGCGATGGCGTCGGGCCACGTTCCTATCCACAGGAGCCCCTGTGGTGGGTTTGGACCAGGCACCCAAAAGAACGTCAGTGAGTGCATCGTTGAACGGCAGCACGGGCTCCGAGAGGAGGCCGCCGGCTGAAAGCACTTCAGTCAGGAGGTTAGTCCTGACGGCCACTGTAGGCAACTGGAGATTTAAGGCTCCAGCAGCTCTACGCAACACCGTTGCAAAATTAGCCCCCTCCTCCGTTGCCACGGGAGGAGACAGCATGCCAGAGTCGGGGGAGGTATCCAGCCCACTGGCATCCCCAAGTTCCTCAACCCAGTCCGGGTCAAACTCGCACTGTTGTGTGAGAGGGTCGTCAGACCCCTCCCAGCTCTCCTGGTCCTCCTCAGGTTGAAAAGATGGAGGAGGAGGGACATAAGGGACCCAAGGCCTCATCGGCGCCGGAACCGGCGTCGGGCGGCGCCGGTCCGGCTCCATGTCCGGACCCGGGGAGAACCGGGAACGACGCCGCCCGGAGCCCCGGACGGCGTCGGAAACGGCACCGGGGACATCGGCGTCGGCGGAGGCGTGGTTAGGTCAACCGGCGTCGATGGGGGTTGCGGCACCACCGGAACCGGGGTCGAGGCCGGGGCCGGAGCCGAGGCCGGGACGAAGGCTGGTGGGACAGGCGACGCCGGGACCGGAGTCGACGGCGACGCCGGAGCAACCCCATCAGGGCCCGCGGGGCCCGAAGGCGCACCGGAGGGACCTTGAGGCCCGAAGAGGCGGGCCATGGCCGACAGGAATTTCTGTACTTCGGCCGGAGTCGCCCCCGAACCCGGGTAGGACGGGTAATGCGGGGCAACTCGACAGGCACGTCCGGGGCCGCGGGGACGGTGCCGACAGGGACCTCAGCCGAGTCGCGCGACCGGCGAGGCGAAGTCTTAGAGCGATGACGCCGCTTAGACTTCTTGTGCTCGACTTACCGGAGGAGCGCGAGACTTGGATTCCGACGAACGGCGGGGACTCTGCGTCCGGCCCCTCGACCTCTCCCGGGACCGGGGCTTGCTGCGGCGCGGAGCCGACTGCCGGACTTCAAGGAGCTTTCGAGACCGCTCTCGCAAAGCCTTCGGATGAAGTTTCCGGCAGTCAGGGCACGACTTCGTGTCGTGGCCTCGGCCGAGACAGAAGAGACACTCGAGGTGGGGGTCCGTGATGGACATCATACGACCACATTCCTCGCAGGGCTTAAAGCCGGGCATCCCTACGACACCTTAGGAGTCGTGAAGACTCGTTGAAGAGAACAGTGAAAAATTTCACAAAAAAGATAGTCAAAAAGTGACTAGGGCACTGCTCTTCCCGGATCTGCGCTTACTGGCGCGGAAAAAGAAGAACTGACGTCAGCGCGCAGGGGCGGCGCCTAAGTACTGCCCGCGACGTCATCCCGGCGATCACGACGCCGACGACGGACGCGGAGCCGCACGACGCCGCCTACCGACGCGCAAGGGTACTGCTACGCAAAAAACTTTCCGGATCCAGCCTGACGCCTGGGGATATTCTAAGGTAAGGAATCTGTCACTAACGTGTCTCTTTCAGATGTGGAGTCATAGCACAGCTTGTGGCTTGAAAAAATAAACAAATTATAAACGTCCAAACCCAACACTAGATGGCAGGAGTAAACAGAACTTGTGCTATCTACAGAACTACATGCAACAAACAAAAAGTTAAGACAATTACTAGCTGCAAGATGCGATTACAGGAACGTCAGCATATGTGATTGTTTAGTAGGTTTAATGAAAAGCAGGAAAGTAGTTACACATATTTGGTCTGTCATTTATGAAATTAGGAGTAATGTATAAAGTTTTATTGTGGCAGGAAGGGCTGCAATATGCAGAGAACACGCAACCACAAACACTTTAAATTCATCTAATCTGTTTTAGGAGAAGGAAAATTCTGACTCCTAGAATGGATTTAGTGATTCACTATTAGTTGTCGCCCTCAAATTTGGGATTCGCAATGGAATGTTATCAATACTCTGAATGCAATGCTATCGTAAATCACTAGCAGGCATCCACCCCTACAATCACAGTCGATCAAAGGTTGTCACAAATTGTGACATTCCAAAATAATATTCATTAGATAGGTAATTTTGTTTGAATGTGCAATTTGCGATTGTATAATTAGTAGATCAATCAATCAATCAATCACAGAATTTGTAAAGCGCACTACTTACCCGCGAGGGTCTCAAGGCACTGGGGAGAAAAAAAAAAGGGGGGGGCTGCTACTGGTCGAACAACCAGGTCTTGAGTAGCCTCCTGAAGGTCAGCAGGTCTTGGGTCTGTCGTAGGCTTAGTGGAAGGGTGTTCCAGGTCTTGGCGGCGAGGTGGGAGAAGGATCTGCCGCCGGTGGTAGTTCTTCGAATGCGAGGGACGGTGGCGAGGGAGAGGTCGGCGGAGCGGAGTTGGTGGTTGGGGACGTAGAAGAGGAGTCGTCTGTTGAGGTAGGCTGGGCCAGTCTTGTGGAGTGCCTTGTGTGCGTGGATGAGGAGTTTGAAGGAGATTCTCTTGTCGACGGGGAGCCAGTGCAGGTTCCTCAGGTGGGGGGTGATGTGGCTGTGGCGTGGTACATCGAGGATCAGGCGTGCGGAGGAGTTTTGTATGCGTTGCAGTCGCTTGATGAGCTTGGCCGGGGCTCCCGCGTAGAGGGCGTTCCCATAGTCCAGTCTGCTACTGACGAGGGCCTGGGTGACTGTTCTTCTTGTATCTGTCGGGATCCACCTGTAGATCTTGCGAAGCATGCGGAGGGTGTTGAAGCAGGAGGATGAGACTGCGTTGACTTGCTTGGCCATGGAGAGCGTTGAGTCGAGGATGACTCCCAGGTTGCGTGCGTGGTCGGTGGGTGTCGGGGCTGCTCCCAGTGTCGTTGGCCACCAGGAGTCGTCCCAGGCTGAGGGGTTGGAGCCGAGGATGAGGACCTCTGTCTTCTCCGTGTTCAGTTTTAGTCGGCTGATCTTCATCCAATCGGCGACGGCCTTCATTCCTTCATGGAGGTTGGATTTGGCGGCGAGGGGTCCTTGGTGAGGGAGAGGATCAGTTGAGTGTCGTCGGCGTAGGAGATTATGTTGAGGTCGTGCTGTCTGGCGATGCGTGCGAGCGGGGCCATGTAGATGTTGAACAGTGTTGGGCTGAGGGACGATCCCTGGGGTACGCCACAGATGATCTCGGAGGCTTCGGATCGGAATGGTGGGAGGCGGACTCTCTGGGTTCTGCCGGCGAGGAAGGAGGTGGCCCATTCCAGGGCCTTGTCTCGGATCCCTGCGTCGTGGAGGCGTGCGCGTAGAGTGAGGTGGCAGACAGTGTCGAAGGCGGCGGAGAGGTCCAGCAGGATGAGGGCTGCGGTCTCACCGTTGTCCAGCAGGATCCTGATGTCGTCGGTGGCGGCGATGAGGGCAGTCTCAGTGCTGTGGTTGCTGCGGAACCCCGATTGGCATGGGTCCAGGATGCTGTTTTCTTCGAGGTATCGGGTTAGCTGTTTGTTGACGATCTTCTCGATGACCTTAGCTGGGAACGGAAGCAGGGAGATGGGCCGGAAGTTCTTGAGGTCTCTCGGGTCCGCCTTGGGTTTTTTGAGTAGGACGTTGATCTCTGCGTGTTTCCAGCTCTCTGGGAATGTCGCGGTCTCGAAGGAGAGATTGATGATGTTGCACAGGTGGGGTGCGATGGAGCTGCTGGCTTTGTTGAAGATGTGGTGCGGGAAAGGGTCTGACGGGGAGCCAGAGTGTATTGTGCTCATGGTCTTGATGGTGTCCTCGATGTTCACGCTGGCCCAGGCTGGCAGGGGGTCGTGGTCGATGGTGTGCGGCGGGTCTGGTGCATCGATCTTAGTTGGGGCTGTCTGGGTGTTGAAGCTGTCGTGGATGTCGGCGATCTTGCGGTGGAAGAAGGTGGCGAGGGAATCGCACAGGGGTTGCGACGGCGGGATGTCGTTGGGTGTTGGAGCTGGGGTTGGAGAGTTCCTTCACGATGTTGAAAAGCTCCTTGCTGTTGTGTGCGTTGTTGTCGAGGCGGTCTTTGAAGGAGATTCTCTTGGCGGACTTGATGAGGTGGTGGTGGTTACGGATGGCGTCTTTGTGGGCTGCGTGGCTGTCCGGTGTCTTATCACTGTGCCATTTCTTCTCTAGTTTCCGGCAGGTACGCTTGGAAGCTAGGAGTTCCGAGGTGAACCAGCTGGCTCTTTTGGTGGTGTCACTGTAGGTGAGTTTTTTCAGCGGGGCGAGGGTGTTGGCACAGTTGTCCATCCATTGTCTGAGGTTGCAGGCAGCGTCGTCGGTGTTGGATGGGTCGGAGGGAGGGCTGAGAGCGAGGGTTGCCCGTAGTTGGTCTTCGGTGACTTTGCTCCAGCAGCGGCGTGGGATCTGTTGGGTGCGGTGGTGTGTGGTGGGTTTCTGGAAGGTGAAATGGATGCAGCGGTGGTCGGTCCAGAGGAGTTCCGTGGTGTGGCTGAAGGAGACGTGGGAGCTTGAGGAGAAGATTGGGTCAAGCATGTGGCCGGCGGAATGGGTCGGTGTTGTGACGAGCTGGCTCAGACCGAGGTTGGCGAGGTTGTCGATCAGGGTGGTGGAGTTGCTGTCGTTGTTCTCCAGGTGAAAGTTCAGGTCTCCGAGGAGGATGTAGTCGGTAGAGGTCAGGGCGTGCGTGCTGATGAAGTCGGCGATGGAGTCGCTGAACTGGGGTCGGGGCCCAGGGGGTCTGTAGACAAGGGTGCCTCTAAGGGTGGTGTTGGGGTCCGTGTGGATCTGGAAGTGCATGTGTTCGGCGGTGCGGAGTGTCGTCGGTGCTGGTCGAGACCCTGATGGTGTTCTTGTGGACGATGGCGATTCCTCCTCCTACTGCGTTGATGCGGTCTCTACGGGTGATCTTATAGCCGTCTGGGATGGCTATGGCGATGTCGGGGGCGGAGGAGTGGTTCATCCAGGTCTCTGTCAGGAAGGCGACGTCTGGTGATGATGTGTTGAGCAGGTCCCAGAGCTCGACGGCATGTTTGCGTGCGGAGCGGGTGTTCAGTAGGATGCATCGGAGGTGGTTGAGGTCCTTCTTGGCGGGCGCCTCGGTGGCTCTGAGGCTGGTGTAGCTGCAGTTCCGGCAGGTGAAGGGACCATGGGTGCGTTTCGGGGCAGCCTTGAAGCAGTTGTGCGTCCGTCCGGGGTAGATAGGTCACATCAAAAATTGCTTCCTAATTTGCAAACAAGTTTGTGTGCAAACTGCATACCCCTGGTTTGCAAATGAGAACAGTACATCCAGCCCAATATCTTGCCTACACATTGGTCAACAAATTATACTAACCTGTCTGAACGTAGTGGTAAGATTGCACTCTCAGCAAAAGAGGAACATTTTGTTGCATTCACCCACCTTTCCTCCAATTGAAAAAGTTACTACACTTCTGTAATGCTCTTTCTAGTGGATGGTCTAACTGTGCAATCCTCACCTTTGCAATATCCCCAGGTGCCAGACTGGAACTAGAAGATTTTTCAGCAGAGCCCCTGCCCCAGTAGGTGGTGTCGTGCAGCTCCACATCGACTCTGCTGCTCCCCAGGAGTGATGAATGGAGATGCATATAAGCACCCCCTCCTAGCACTGATGTCCGTTTCTTTATGGACAATGGACGTGGATCCCAAAAACGAATAGTGCCAGAATGCAGCTCTCCAATTGGGAACCTTTGTTGACTCATGCCCACATTACAGCCCGACATGTCCAGGACAGTCACTCCATGAGCCGCAGCAGTGATGGCAGCCTAGGCCGTGATGAAAGGGCCCTCAACCCCTATGGGGAAGGCTTCCTGGCCATTGCAGAGCAGATCTTAGTACAGAGGACTATTTGTTCCTGCAACGTTCTGCCTTTCTTCGGCCAGGAGAACCGGATGGTCTTTGATGTTAAAATCGATGTAAAAGCAGAGCACTTTTGTGGGTCAACGATGAAGCCTCTCCTCTTTAGAGGGGTGAGATGGGGCAGAGGTACGTCACAAAAGTGATGGATTACCAACGAGAAAGGAAGTGACAACTTTATGGAGAAATGCTGCTCTATTACTCCCCACCAGTTAGTCCAGGAAAAAGGTGGTGGTGGGCGGCTGGACTGAGAGCTTGTAACTCACTCACGTGATGAGCTAGGGTTATTGCAATGAGAAAGACAGTCTTCAGGGTCAAGAGATGTAGGGAACTGCGCAATAGTTCAAAATGAGTACACAAGGAAAATAAGGACCACCATGGTCAGACAGTGGCATCACAAAACGTTTGGGGGCAAACATGTGAACCATAACTTTGAGAAAACGCACTACAACAGGTGGTTGAAACAAGGACTGTTGGTCCAGTGAACTGAAGAGGCCGAAAGGGACGACAAATAACCTTTAACAGTTGTAGCAAGCAGGCGGTGTATATACTATACCAAAGCAAGGTATAGTGTGCACAGAGTCCAGTGGACCCCCAAAGGCTTACAGAGGTAAAAGTAGATAATACCTTACTTTCCATTTGTGGTAGCGTGGGCAAGCAGTAAGGCTTTATCAGAGGGTAGTGTTAAGCATTTATTGTACACACTCAGGCAAGAAATGATGTCACACACTCAGACTGAACTCAGACCAATTATTGGTATCAAAAATATATTTCTTTAGTTTTATTTTTAGAACCAAGCAGGACTTGGTACAGGTAAGTAGAATTATACTTCAAGACATATTGATCAAAACAAGCAAGCTGGATGAAAATGAATTCGTTACAGGTTTGTAAAATATCTGAAGACAATAGGTATTCGCAATTACTTTGGGATTACTTTTCATATTACTTTTTCTACTCAGTGTAATATGCCTAGATATCACACTGGGACATTTCCTAGACAAAAGGTAAGTAAAACAGATTTTCATTAAAATACAGTTGCTTAGGTTTCCATACAAACACAACTCAACACTTTGAAGTTTTTCAGAGGAAACAGTCAATGCAATCCTATGGAGAAAAATGAGGTTATTGGTTTGCAGGTAAGCAATCGGTCTTTAGTGTTGAGTTTCTAGGGTTAGAATAAGGGTTCCCCAGGGTCAAGGATGCACTCAAAAAGCACCCTCAGCGGCACTAGGGCGGCAGGGGGCCGGGTGCTGGTTTGGCGTTGGGTGCCCTGCAGGTTTCAATGGGAGATCTACGGTCAGAACAAACACTGCAGGTTCGGGCTGGGAGGCTTCATGGAGGAGAGCACCAGTTGGAGAGATAAGTTGGGATGCAGGGGGTTGCCTGGACACCGTCGGTTGGTGGTTGGGTGCAGAGTGGTGCAGACTCGCAGATTTGGCAGGAGCCAGAGTCTGGTTCTTGAGCAAGTCCGGTGCTCACAAGAAACAGTCTTTGTAGGGAAGGCAGGGCAGGTCCCCGGGTTCTGGGAGGCTGCTGGCTGCAGGACATGCCGGGATTCCGCTGGAGCAGGTCTAGGACAGAACAGGCCAGTAGGGTTGGGGCCAAGGCAGTTGGTATCCTCCTCTTCTTCCTTCAGCAATGTACTTCGGTCCTTCTTGCTTGTCTGAGGAGGCAAGGTTCGGGGTTGCCCCTAAATACTAAATTTAGGGGCGTTTAAGGTAGGTACAGGTTAGAACCAATGGGTCCCTACCTTGGGGTGGGTGCACCCCCTATTATGCCATCCTCTAGTGGGAGGGGGCATAAGCCACTCTCTGGTTGTCTAGGTCCCCCCATCGTCAAGATCGAAGGGACTGAGAGTTATGCCTCGCCTTTCACCACCAGAGGGGTGGAGTTGGCAAAAGTGGGCACACCTCTCCTCCTATCTTTGTTTTCCCGCCGATTCTCCACCCAAAGTGGGGGTTAGAACCGGTGGGGGCCAGTTGCTGGGAGCAGCAAATGGCTGGGTCAGCTCACAAAGGCAGCAAGCCTTTGGAGCTTCCCCTTCGTGGAACCTTCCCATCCTGGGGGAGGATGCTTAGCACCTCTGCACAGGATGTGCTTTGTTTCAGGACCCCCAGAGTGGGAAGCTCTCGACCCAGGGGTCCAGAAACATGTCTGGGGTTGCAGCTGGTGAGCAGCCACTCAGCCAGGACACTAGAGGTAGGTCGTCTTTCAGGGGGCATCTTTAAGATGCCCTCTGAGTACATTTGGCATTAAATCCTACACTGGCATCAGTGTGGGTTTAATGTGCTGAGACGTTTGTTACCAAACTTCCCAGAATTCAGTAAAGCCATTATGGTGCTGTGGAGTTTGTAATGACAAACTCCCACACCATATACTCTTTATGGCTTTACTGCACTTACAATGTCTAAGAATGGACTAGACACTGTAAGGGTACAGGGCTCATGCACCTGTACCCTCACCAGTGGTATAGTGCACCCAGCTAGAGGAGTGGCTTACCTATGCCATAGGCAGTGGGTTGTAGGCATGGTACACAGGTATGTGTGCCATGTCGACTCTTCACTTTTCTCTGCACCAAAACACGCAGCCTGCAAGGGCAGTCTGTGCGTGTTAAGGTACAGGGCCTCTAAGGGTGGCACTATAGGTGATGCAGTCCTTGGAGGCTTTACCTGGTCACAGTGCCCTTGGTACCCATGGTACCTTTTACAAGGGACTTGCATGTGGCCAGAGATGTGCCAATTGGGGTTGCAAATGTGCAGTTTTAGAGAAAGAAGATAAGCCCTGGGTACCTGGTTAGCAGGAACCCAGGGCACACTTAGTCAAACAGCATCAACATCAAGCAAAATGTGGGGGGCAACCATGCAAAAAGGGGGCACTTTCCTACAACAGTGCCCAGTACCATATACAAGACTCCATGGATGTTAACCAGGGGAGTCCCAAGTTTAGCAGGTGATTCTAGATCCCGGCTCCTTCAAAGGTATTATATCCCAGCTAAATGCAGCTCTCAAAAGCTATAGACTAATATTGCAATAACATGCGCCTCCATGGATGGGGAATGGGCCTTGTCGTAGGTGAGCGGGTGGGTGGGGGTGTGTGTATATATGGAATATTTAGCGGTCCGCTCTGACCGCGAGGGTGCCCTGCTGCGGACGACGCGGGTCGCGGGTCCTTAGCGATACGGATTTCCAGCGCGGATGGAGCGGCGTGCCCTGACCAGTGCGACACAAAAAATGTGGGGCAATATATCCGAATGTCTGCGGTGAGCCTATTATGGGACTTAAAGACTCGTAGGATGAAAGCAGGCTTCCACTATGGGTTTACTGGACTCAAAAGACCAAAATGCATCGGTGGTACACGCCCACTGAGGCGAGACTTACAAATTCGCCGCGAGTGCGGCGTCACTGTTTCCAGGCTGCTCACCCACAGCCAAGCCAGTGATAAAGGGACGACAGACCCGAAACGCGTATGGCAGTAAATTGGCGTATGGTTAACTTTGCTGCAACAACGAGTGTATATGCCCTGCAGTCAGCCGATCAATAAAAGGTTTGAATCAGCACGCCGCGTGTGGCGCCTTCATTTGGGAGCACCTTGCATATGGAATATATATATATAATACAAAAAGAGTTGCCTCTAGGTGGGATGCACTCCCAGGTGGAAATTACGCCAAAGCAAGGGCACACGCCATGAAGCAAAGTCCTTTTCTGGTTACCTGCCAGACGCGTTTCGGGCCAACGCCCTCTTCAGTGGCAGACCATGTGACGTGCCGACATGCGGCAACCACCAGTAAATCCCCGTAATAATTATGCTCAGGTGAACCACCTGAAGCAATGCTTCCTGGGACTGGTGGTTCAGTAAAACCCAAGTGGGTCGCCGCCGGCACTCACATTCAAAAATGTCTTTAAAAGGATTGCCGATGTTCGCGCCGGCACCCCTTCATATAACAGGCACCTCCTGTTCCACAGTTAGCTGCCCCAATAAAGCAGCCGCGGACCCGCAAGTGTTTCGCGGTGGTGCAATCCCGCGACCAGGCAGGCCGCTGTACAAAATACAAAAAGAGTTGCCTCTAGGTGGGATGCACTCCCAGGTGGAAATTACGCCAAAGGAAGGGCACACGCCATGAACAAAGTCCTTTTCTGGTATCCTGCCAGACGCGTTTCCGGCCAACGCCCTCTTCAGTGGCAGACCATGTGACGTGCCGGCATGCGGCAACCACCAGTAAATCCCCGTAATAATTATGCTCAGGTGAACCACCTGAAGCAATGCTTCCTGGGACTGGTGGTTCAGTAAAACCCAAGTGGGTCGCCGCCGGCACTCACATTCAAAAATGTCTTTAAAGGATTGCCGATGTTCGCGCCGGCACTCCTGCATATAACAGGCACCTCCTGTTCCACAGTTAGCTGCCCCAATAAAGCAGCCGCGGACCCGCAAGTGTTTCGCGGTGGTGCAATCCCGCGACCAGGCAGGCCGCTGTTTCACCCGAGCATAATTATTATGGGGATTTACTAGTGGCTGCCGTACGCCGTCACGTCACATGGTCTGCCACTGAAGAGGGCGTTGGCCAGAAACGCGTCTGGCAGGAAACCAGAAAAGGACTTTGTTCATGGCGTGTGCCCTAGCTTTGGCGTAATTTCCACCTGGGCGTGCATCCCACCTAGAGGCAACTCTTTTTGTAATAAATATATATATAAAATTGTGAACAAAAACTGGCCACTGGTACTCAATGATCCAGTACTAGGTAGTTGTCTGACAGCTACTCCAAGCATTTCCTATAGGAAGGCCCGCTCTATGAGCAACGCTCTAGTAAAAAGCAGCCCCGAGGTTTCTTTGACTAAAAATTGGCTTGGTGGTAGGACAGGCTTTTAGAAGTGTTCTACATGCAAAGCCTGTAAATATGGCCTTAACACTAAGTCATATACTACTCCATTTAAACCAAAACCAGTTGCCATTACAAAATCCCTTAACTGCAAAACTGAATTTGCAGTATACGTGCTGGAGTGTCCATGTGGCCTGCGCTATGTGGGAAGTACTAAGCTGCAGGTCCACATACGGATACTCCAGCACATGAGGGCCATAAAATACAATGACTCGGCTTATCCAGTGGCAAGACATTTCCAGGAACATCATGGCAGCAACGTACAATTTTTTAAGTACTTTGCTGTGGATACTGTCTTGCCTCTTAGAAGGGGTGGCAATCGAGAATACCTCCTTAGGAAACTAGAAACCAAATACATCTTGGAGCTCAATTGCAAAACACCGTACGGCCTGAACATTAGTGAGGATTTTTTCACCTGCTTATGAATTACCCTGCTCTCACATCAAGCATTTTTTAAGCTGGCATCAGTACCGCTTCACTGACATTAGAATTATAAAAAAAAATGTATTATTTTTTTAATATAATTTCACATTCTTTGAATGACGGACGTGATTCAAAGAGGGTTGGAGCACTTTTTTATCTCTTAGCACTAGCACTTTTTAGCATTCTTGTAAGGTCATTTATGGTTATTGGCCCACTTGGGCAGGAGTTTAGAACCAAGGATTTCCGACTTAAAAGAGCATGTGTGCAATTTAGTTTTTAAGTATAACTGGGGCAAACAAGAAAAGATGTACTATTATACAATCACGTGGTTTTAAGATAGATTTTTTTAGATAGGTTTTGATTGCCTCTAAATAATAAGAAATTTTTATATATGATCTTTTTTTATGTCATTTTTACCAGTGGTTTTAGTACTGTTTGTATAATAATATCTTAACTGAATAATTTGTCTATTTAGTCTTGTCATGTATTTTTTATATATCTTAAATATTTGACCTTATGACTATTTATAATGTTTGCTTATTTTGCACATATTTATTGTATTTCCCACAGTGGGGATTAATTTTCAAATGTTCCAAGTCACTAGGTTCAGCATTACCAGATTGTACCTTCTATGTCTATTATGCTTTTTTCACGTGAGATTGATTGCACTGTCACTTTAAAAATGAAAAAATGGTTCCGAAACGCGTCATGTGATCAAGGCCTCAGAGGAGGCTGAAACGCGTAATAGCGGAGGTGCGGGCATTCCTGAAATAAACCCGTTTTTGCACTAAATCTGGGTCTGCTGTCTCGTCCTTGGAGAGGTTTCTGGTGGCGTGGAGCGTTGTGGAGATATATATATATATATATTATGCTGACGGGAATGGAGAGGCCAGTTAAATCACAGCAGTGCTTTAAAGGAAAGAAGCACAGAAGCCCAATTCCGGATAACATCAGAGCGTTTATTCCTCAAGGAGATGGAAGCAATTTGAAGTCCTTACGCGTTTCGGCAAAGATGCCTTGTTCATAGGTGAGTGGGATTGCATTCAGTCCAAGTGTTTAAATCCATTTTGTCACGTGGCTTGACAAACTCATACGAATACCAGAATGCACCATTGTTATTCCTTATGCTTTGTACTGTGGTGCACATTTATGATAAAGCTGAATAGCGTCACAACACCACAATTGAAAGTTCTTATTTTTCAGTACATTTCATAGTGTGACAGCATGCACAGATGAAAGTTCTACATCTCAAGTGCTAAGGTCCGGGGTCTGCAGCAAACACCCAGAGATCTACTGATATATAATCATTTTGCTTCTGTAGAAGGGGAGGGGGTAAGGCTACCCTGTCTTCTATGTCAGCTCTTTTTATGACTTATGGACTACTTACTATGCTGACCAGATTTGCGTTAGGCATCTTCTTACTTATTGTGGCATGTATACTGCACACTAGAGCACGATAGTTAAAATAAACATTCAACTTTTCGCGTGTCTGCCAAATCTTATTGTGGACTAAAAGGAGTGTGAGAGCAAAATGGGGTGTCCTGCAACCGGGATTCCTGAGAGGGTTGGGAGTGTTGTGTTCTGGGGTGTCTAATCACTTGTTCCTATGTGAGTGAGTAGGAGGGCAAGTGAGACACTATAGCTGGTCGGTCCCGGGCTCATGGGTACTCAGGTGGTAGGATGATGCAGTCCCTGCCTACTAAGGTTCTATGATCCCAAGCATAATGAAATGAAATGAAATAAAATGAAAATGGGTATTTATAAAGCGCGCGGCTACTCACAAGGAGTGTCCCGGCGCTAAAACCACCAAAAGCTGTAACAGAAAGAGGCTCCACCCCTGTAACCCGGGTGCTATTGCTGGAACAACCATGTTTTTAATTGTCTCCTGAAAAACAGCAGATCCTGGGCCTGTCTAAGATGCAAAGGAAGGTCGTTCCACAGGCGTGCTGCTAAAACCTGAAAGGAACGTCCCCCTATCCGAGAGCAGGCAAACTTGGGAATCAGCACGAGGGAATGTCCAGAGGACCTTAGGACCAGTTGAGGATGATAACGTTGGATCCTCCTTCTCAGGTACACGCCACCCGTATCATGGAAAGCTCGATAGGCCAGCACTAAAGCCTTAAACTGGATCCTTTTTCTAACCGGGAGCCAGTGCAAAGCCTTCAGGAGGGGCGACATATGCATTCTGGGATTTACCATAAGAATAGCTCTAGCTGCGGCGTTCTAGACGACCTGCAGGCGATTGAGCAGATATTCTGGTAACCCGAGGTACAGGATATTTACATAATCCAACCTGGATGTAATTAGGGCTTGCACAACGATCTTACGATATTCCACCGGTAGAAGAGGGAGGACATTTTTCACCATTCTTATCAATCCAAAACATGTGCCGGCAACAGTTTGGATTTGGGACTTCATCGCTAAACTCGCGTCCAACTTAACTCCTAGGTTCTTTACCGTGCTGACTGGAGCAGAAGGAGGAGACATGTCTCGAGGCCACCAAAGCCTCCAATCCTCACAAGGGGGGCAGCCAAAAAAGATAATCTCAGATTTTTCTGGGTTGCACTTTAGTTGGTTAAGTTGCATAGTTCTGTGACTCCGCAGAATGCCTGCCAAAAGAGTTGGAGAAACAGGTTAGACAGGTTAGGCAGTCAGGGCACTGACCTGGGAGACGATTGAGACTAATCATCGGAAAGAGATGATGCAGCTCCCTCTATGTTGTCTGGTAAGGTGACTGAGCAGCGCGAACCAGCGACCTCCCCCGCCCCGCCCCTCCCACTCCCCTGTTCCCTCTACTGCAAATGGGTCCTCTTAAGAGTCATGCCAGGGTCACTCATATACAGTGATAGGCCTATAATACCTGAATACTTGTATCTGCATGATGTTGAACTGCTCCTCTTGTTTCCTTGCCCCCACTGTAAACCCCTTTTTTATGCCTTCCACACAAGTAATACGTTGATAAATGATAACGAAATGCTGCAGTGTTGTTTTGTATTGTACTAAAAAATGAATTAAAAGATTTTTTTTTTTTTAAATAAGTGCCCACTGCAAGTCTTGCTGGGTAAAAGACAGAACAAACTAACACATCTGTCAGTTTAGCTTGCAACAGGTCCAGGTTATGGGTGCCACACCAAGCCATGCTTGTCCCAGTGCCTGGCTTAAAAACATTTTGTAGAAGGACGACTGGCAAGCAAGGATGACATCCACTACTTCTGGAGGTAAATCGAGTGCAGCCAACTGTCGCCACTCAATCGCCACACATGGAAGTATAGATTGTGCAGGCCTTGGTGAAAGACCCTGCCCTGCTGCTGTGGCAGAAGATCACAGAGCAGCAGTCTGATCAGAGGACAGTTTCACATGCACAGAAGTTTCAGCTACCAATCTCTTAGCCAAATCTTGAGTTTGATCATCTTCATAAAACAGGGCAGGAGAGGTAGCAGCTGGAAGGTATGCAGATCCCTTGCTAAACACCTGGAACGTGTCTGCTAGAACTGTAACACATAAAACTTTTGGCACTGTGTGCTCTCAGCGTGGTGAAAAACCTTAGCCAGGGCTCTCTTTGGTGGAAGAGCCTCTGCGCCACCTCCAGATGTAGCTGCATCTGTGATTCGCTAGAAATTACTGGCCAAGTTAATCTGCCCTTGTGTTTAAAGATCCCACCAGGTGGTGTATGATCAGGGAGATGCCCTTACAATTCAGCCAGATCTAAGGGTGAAGGGCATCCTGGAACAGAGCCAGGAACCCACCTGACCCTCCTTGTTGCGATAAAACATGGTGGTAGTGGTTTTGTCAATAGGAAGTCTTTCAATGCCAAGTTAAGGGTCAGCAACTTCACCAGGCTGATGTGGAAACAGACCTCTGCGAGAGACCAGGGTCCTCCAATCTCCACCTCTCCCAGATGACCTCCCCAATCCAGCAGTGTCAAATCTGTCGCAACCGTCAGCTCTGGATGGGGTAAGGAGAGGGGACTACTATTGGTCCAACTGAGGCTGAGCAGCCACTATTGCAGATCTTTCGCAGTCTTCTCCGAAACCTGGATGGAGTCCAACTGATTTCCCTAGTGCTGGACTCGGGGGTCTCAGATCCCACAGAAGCACCTGCATGTCATCTGGCATGATCGTCGAGCAGGATGCAGGAGGTCAGTAGCCCAAGAAACTTCAGAGACATGCTCACTGAGACCCAGGACTGAGGCTGAAACTTCGGGATTATAGCCTGTATGTCCTGGTCACGTGGGCCATGGGGACATTGTCGTTTTTTCACTAAACGTAGCGCAAGCACGTTGCAGCTTGCCTGCTGCTTTGCACACATTACTACACGTCTTTATTTTCTGCAATAATTTCAATGGCTACTTCCACATGAGAACTCAATCGCTGTGTTTGCTCTCTGCATGTTCCTGGGATTTGGCCTGAACATTATGTGAAAGGTCGAACAACAATGCCCCTTGTTATTTTGTTCTGGCCAGACCTTAGCCCTTAGACAAAACATACTGATGCAGCTGCTGTTTGGACAGCATACTTGGGTTTTTAGTGGGGTACAGGAATAGGTGGCAGACACTTGGAGAGGGACCTTTCCAGGGAGAAGAGCGAGGCAGTGTTAGGGTTCCGGCAGCAGGTGGCCTAGTTTGAGAAATGTCGGTATCTTAATGCATGTTTATTTCCCTCGTTAGTTCACGGAGTGAGTTCTTTTTGAGACGACCCCTAACTCCTATAAGAGGCCGTCTCACCCAGTTGCCGATGCTTGGCTTACTATCCCCAACTAGTGACCACGCCCCCTCCGAGCTCCGATTCGAGTACCTGCTCTTCATGGATTGATTCCTGCTATCCGGCCTGGACTTTCCTTTCCCGATTTACCGTGGGAACTTTGGATACTCCCTAGAAGTTCTGTTCCCTCTCCGAAAAGCGTGGGCGCCGTTGATCCGCTCCTCTCCCCTACGGAGCCGGCCAGCGCGCCACGCTATCTTCTGCTTACCCGCCTTCCCGAGAGCGTGTGAGCCGCTGATCCGCTCCTCTCCCCAACGGAGCCGGCCAGCGCGCCACGCCATCTTTTGCTGATCCGCCTTCACGAGAGCGTGTGCGCCGCTGATCCGCTCCTCTTCCCAACGGAGCCGGCCAGCGCGCCACGCCATCTTTTGCTGATCCGCCTTCACGAGAGCGTGTGCGCCGCTGATCCGCTCCTCTTCCCAACGGAGCCGGCCAGCGCGCCACGCCATCTTTTGCTTATCCGCCTTCACGAGAGCGTGTGCGCCGCTGATCCGCTCCTCTCCCCTACGGAGCCGGCCAGCCCGCTACGCTTGAGAGCCCTTTAGCATTTAGTCCTTTTTTGTTGAAGGCAAGGCTGCTCCGCTCCTTCTGCTTCATAGGAGCCGGTCAGTATGCCTTAGGTTTCACGCACCTCTTAAAAGCTAGTGGTCTCTCACTCTTTTAGATAACCCCAACGTAACCTTGAATGATTGTGGAAGTGAGTGGTTGTTTTTGACGTCCCTTAGTAGCTCCTTTTCCCAGTATTCACCTCGTCCTTCCTTCCTGGTCTATCATTAGTTTAGCCTTTGTCTGTGCTCTCATACGAAGCTGGGAAATTCCAAGAATTACTGGGACACTCTCACTGGTAAGTGAACTGCATATATTAGGAAATGACATGCATTAATGTTCTTGACTTGTGTTTAGTTCATGAAGAGTAAAGTCAGTCATATTTGTTATTTCTTTATTGTTTAGCACTCTGTTGAACCAGCTCCCCACTACAACGTTACCTGGTGTCATCTTTGGGGAAAGAGTGGTGGTCACTCTATGCGTTATTCCCCTTACTTTTGGTGAGCAGCGTCTTGTGAGTGAGTCACTATACCTCCTCCAGGAGTTGTTGTCTAAAAGTGGGGGGGAACAAGCTTCTTTGCTCCTGTGGAATCTCACGTGGACCAGACTGGAGCCAGGCTTCAGATCCGACAGAAAGCCAAGCCCAAGAGTAATTTCCACCTGAGCAAAGATGAACACAGACGGGGCAAGCGCCCCTCTAGATCCCTCCCTCCACACATCCTTATTAGGTCCCTCAGTAGAGGAACTTGCGGCAGTTCTAGTAGAATTGCAATCTGAGGTAGGGAGGTTAAGGTCCGAAAATCAGAGATTACAGACAGAGTTACTACAATCAAAGTCACAGAATTCCCTAGACCCTAGGAACCCTGGTACGATTCCAAAGACCCGGAAAAGTTACATTCAGCCTGCGCATTTTTCAGTTCCGTCCCATAGTCCCAATCCCTCCACACGGGTAGACAGCAACATACCTCCTGTTCATTTTACTGTTCATACTCCCAGCCCAGTCCCACTAGCTATGCCAGAGAGATTCAACGGAGATGGTTCCAAATTTAGCGTCTTCATGAACCAATGTCAGCTACAGTTCCTGTGTAAGGCGGCATCATTTCCAGACGACGCTGCTAAAGTAGCATTTGTTATATCATATTTAGCAGGCAATGCTGCGGATTGGGCTGTCCCATTGGTAGAAAACAACGATCCATTATTGTATGATTTTATGTTATTCCAGGATAAGATGAAGAGTCTTTTTTCCAAACATACCTTTATGCAGGCCAGCGATAATGCTCTTCTCAATCTTAGACAGGGATCCAAGGATCTACTTACGTACATTACTAACTTTAATAGGCTGGTAGCTGAGACGCATTGGCCTGAGGAAAAAAGAACCTCTCTGTTTTACCGAGGGTTAAACGATGAACTTAAAGATTTGTTGTCTCAAATAGTGGATCCTCCCGATGACTGCCCTGCCTTAATCGATATGACAGTCAAGTTGGATCATAGACTCCATGAAAGGAAAGGGGAAAAATCACGTCTTACTCCCTCTAGATATATGATGTTAAGATCTGAAAAGAAAGAACCAAAAGACGTTGCTGAGCCTATGCAGATTGGAGGACTGAGGAGCCCTCTGTCTGCGGAAGAAAAAGATAAGAGGAGAAAGAACAATCTCTGTTTGTATTGCGGGAAAGGAGGACATTATGCTCGTGAGTGTCCAATAAGACCTCGTTCCGCTGCAAAGAAAATTGCAAGTAGTCATCTTCCTACTTATATGCAGGAAAACTAGAAGACTTGAAGAAAGCAGAGACCGATTCTTTAAGTGTGGTCTTCTCTAAGGTCTCTACCACAAAGAAAATCTTTCCCCTGGTACCAAGACATTTTACCTTGTCTATTACTTTGGTGATATCTCCTCAATGTCGAAAGAACATGTCTATATTATTGGACTCGGGGGGCCACAGGGAATTTTCTTGATATTCAGTTGGCCCGAGATGTCGAAATCCCTTTCTTATTGAAATCTCATCCCGAACCGGTGAGAGCGGTAGATGGGTCAGAATTATCGTCTGGATTGATTACCTATCAGACTCCCCCGATTGTAATGGTGTGTAATAACGGACATTCAGAATCTATCACCTTTGATCTGATAGACACCCCCAATTTCGGCGCTATCCTTGGGGTTCCTTGGTTGCAAGTCCACAATACCCAAATAGATTGGGTGGCTAGAACAGTGACACTAAAATCCCATCACTGCATGGTAAATTGTTACCAAGAAGCAAGTGATTGGAACAGTTCGCTTTGCTGTGCTGTACATATGATGTCCACAGCTCCTGACCTTCCTGCGCTCTATGAAGAGTACCTAGCTGTCTTTGACGAAGTTAAAGCCTCTGCCTTACCTCCGCACAGGAGCTATGACTGTCGTATCGACTTGGTACCCGGAGAAACATTGCCAGTCAGTCGTATTTATGCCCTAACAGCACCTGAAACTGAGTACTTGCAGAAATACATCGAGGAAATGTTGGAAAAAGGGTTCATACGTCACTCCACGTCTCCAGTGTCATCACCCATCTTTTTTATTCCAAAGCGAGAAGGGGGTCTTCGCGCGTGTTTGGATTATCGCGCCCTTAACAAAGTAACCATAAAGAATAAATATCCCCTACCACTTATTTCGGTTCTTTTGGATCAGGTACGAGGAGCCAAGATCTTTACCAAAATAGATCTTAGAGGAGCCTACCATCTCATTCGCATTAAAAATGGAGATGAATGGAAAACAGCGTTCCGTACCAAATTTGGGTTATTTGAGTACTGCGTGATGCCGTTTGGTCTTTGTAACGCTCCAGCGGCATTTCAATTTTTTGTTAATGAAATATTAAGAGAATACCTTGATGTCTTCGTGATCGTCTATATCGACGATATCCTGAATTACTCACAAACAGAACAAGAACATATTATCCACGTCACGAAAATCTTGAAAACTTTGAAGGAAAACCAATTATTCGCCAAACTTGACAAGAGCACCTTCCATACCACCAGAGTGGAGTTTCTAGGATTTGTGATCTCTCCAGAAGGCGTACATATGGACCCCAAAAAGATAGAAGCTTTGGTTAACTGGTCTAGTCCCTGTACAGTAAAAGAGATGCAATCTTTTATAGGCTTTGCCAATTTTTACCGTAGATTTATAGATCACTTTTCTGAATTACTAACACCCATTACTCGACTTCTGCGAAAAGGAGTACAGTTTGAAAGGAATAAAGAAGCAGAACGAGCCTTCTGCATTTTAAAGGAACGGTTCACTACTGCTCCTGTCATCAAACATGCTGATAATACGCAACCTTATTACGTTGAAGCAGACGCATCTCAGTATGCGGTGGGAGGAGTTCTTTCGCAGCGAGACACAAACACAGGACGCTTGCATCCTGTTGCATACTATTCAAAAACCCTATTGCCTGCTGAACAGAACTACACAATTGGAGAACGTGAACTATTGGCCATCAAACTTGCCTTCCAGGAGTGGAGACACTATTTGTTAGGATCCCCACATATAGTTACCATCTACTCAGATCATAGAAACCTCCAATATTTTCGTTCAGCACGAGCACTCACTCCCCGTCAAATGAGATGGGTTTCCTTTTTTAGTGAGTACGATTTCGTCATTACCTATCGCCCGGGATCTCAACATGGCAAAGCGGATGCACTCTCTCGACTTGGTCCAGAGAAAGTCGCCTCTCCTGAATGTTATCCCCCCTTTTTTCCTGACAACAAGATTATAGGGGTAGAATTCCATGGAGACGTCACTCCCTTGGGGTTTATAGACAAACTAAAAAAACACTACAGTACCATTCCGTCAGAAGAATGGGAGATAGATCCCCTGAATCAGATCAGAGACCAACTTTATTATCACGAAAACAGGTTATACATACCAACTGTTGCATTGCAAAGACAACTATTGATCTGGTGCCACAATAGTTCACTGGCCGGACATCCTGGGAGTAGCAAAACCCTCAAAATCTGTCAGAGATGGTTTTGGTGGGAAGAAATGGCCAAAGATGTTATAGCTTTTGTCAATTCGTGTTCCACCTGTGCCCGACAAAAAGCATCACATTGTGCTCCGGCAGGGTTGTTAAGAACCACTGCTGTTCCCCCTTCCCCCTGGCATTCCATTAGCATGGACTTCATTTCAGATCTCCTCGAAGTCAAGGATACAACACCATATTCGTAGTGGTAGATATGTTAACCAAGATGGCACACTTTGTCCCTCTGAAAAAATTACCCTCATCCAAAGAATTAGTGCATATTTTTCTAGAAAATGTACTCAGATTACATGGCCTTCCTTCTGTAATCATTTCAGACAGAGGGGCTCAATTCGTGTCCAAATTTTGGCAAGGCATGTGTAAGGCACTGGGTATAGATCACAGACTCTCCACAGCTTATCATCCCCAAACCGATGGTCAAACCGAAAGAACTAACCAGACCTTGGAGCAGTATTTACGTTGTCTATTAGCCACAATCACAAGTGACTGGTCCCGAGCTCTTCCTATGGCTGAATTTGCCTATAACAATTCCACACATTCTTCTACTGTTGTGTCGCCTTTCTTTTTTACACTGGCACAACACCCTAAATTCTTGCCTATTTCTCTTCCCGCAGAATTAGAGAGTATCCCTGCCCTTAAAGACCATCATGAAGTTCTTTTGTCCATCTGGGACAATGCAAAAAAAGAATTACAACGAGCCAAGGAAGCCATGAAACTGCAGGCTGATAAACACAGACGTCCTGAACCTGCTTATCAAGTAGGAGACAAGGTGTGGTTATCAACTAGAAATCTGAGATTGAGAGGCCCTAAAAAATTGCAACCTAGATACATAGGTCCTTACCTGATAAAGAGGGTAATAACGCCTGTTACAGTACACCTGCAGTTGCCAGACGATATGCAAATACACCCGGTCTTTCATTGCTCTTTAGTCAAAAGATACGTACCCCCTCTAGTCCCTGAGAAACCACCTCCCCCAATAATCATAGAGGGTGAAGAAGAATATGAAGTAAACATGGTTTTAGATTCCCGCAAATATAGAGGTAAAATACAGTATCTCATTGATTGGGTAGGCTATGCCCCAGAGGATAGGTCCTGGGAACCAGCTGAAAATATTCACGCCCGTTTTGATTCGCAGATTTCATGCACTCCATCCTTCTAAACCTCGCCCCGGGAATAGGCCTTTGGGTGGGAGAACTGTTAGGGTTCCGGCAGCAGGTGGCCTAGTTTGAGAAATGTCGGTACCTTAATGCATGTTTATTTCCCTCGTTAGTTCACGGAGTGAGTTCTTTTTGAGACGACTGTGAGAAAGTGCCATCTTTCTTGCATGGTATGCCCCCACTTTTTGCTGAGATGCTGATGTGCTTTGACTGAGTGTGCCCTGGGCTCCTGCCAACCAGGTACCCAGGGCCTGTGTTCCTTCCCTAAAACTGCATTGATACCTACACCCAATTGGCATCCCTGGCCACAGGTCAGCCCCTGGTAAATGGTACCATGGGTACCCAGGGCACTGTGACCAGGGAAGGCCCCTAAGGGCTGCAGCACTTGTTGTGCCACCCTTAGGGACCCTGTACCTTTACACACACACACTGCCTTTGCAGGCTGCGTGTCTTGGTGCAGAACAAAGCGAAGAGTCGACATGGCACACATCCCTGTGTGCCATGCCTACAAGCCACTGCCCTGGCCTAGGTCAGCCACCCCTCTAGCTGGGTGCACTATGCCAGTGGTGAGGGCATAGAGGCATGAGCCCTGTGCCCCTACAGTGCCCAAGTCCATTCTTGGGCATTGTAAGTGCAGTGCTGCCATTAAGAGTATATGGTGCTGGGAGTCTGTCATTACGAACTCCACAGCACCATAATGGCCCCACTGAAAACTAAGAAGTTTAGTATCAAACTTCTTAGCCCATTAAACCCCACTGATGCCAGTGTGGGATTTAATGTAAACGCACTCCAGAGGGCATCTTAGAGATGCCCCCTGAAACCAACCCGACCTCCAGTGTCCGGACTGAGTGGCTGCCCAGGCTGCCACCACCAGACATGTTTCTGACTCCTGGGTCGAGAGCCTCTGCTCTCAGGGGCCTGAAAGAATGCGCATCCTGGGGCGAGGTGCCAAAGCCTCCTCCCCCAGGATGGGCAGGGGGAGCTTCAAAAGCCTGCCGCCTTTTGAGCTTCCCCAGACCACTTGCTGCTTCCAGCAAACTGGTCCCCACTGGTTCTACCCCCACTTCTGGCGGGAGAACCGGCGGGAAAACCAGAGGCAGGAAATGGGTTGTGCCCACCTCTGCCAACTCCACCCCTAAGGTGGGGAAGACGAGGTGAAGCCCAAACTCGAGTCCCCGCCATCTTGAGGATGGGGGACCCAGCCAACCAGGGACAGGCTCCTGCCCCCTCCCACTAGAGAGGAGCAGAATAGGGGGTGTACCCACCCCAGGGAAGGGACCCATTGGCCCCTGCCCTTACCTACCTGTAACCACCCCTAAATTTAGTATTTAGGGGCTCCCTGAACCTTCCTTCCTCAGTTCCCGAATCCAAAAACAAGAAGAGAAGACGAAGCAAGAAGACCAGCCGGGCAGCTGCTAACAAGGAGGCGACGACAACTGACTTGGCCCCAGCCCTACCGGCCTGTCGACCTCTGAACCTGCTCCTGCGGAACCCCGGCCTCAGCAACCTCACAAACCCCGGAGGACCTGACTTCTGTGCCACAGCCTTCAACCCAGGGACTCCCACGAGCAGTGGTACTGCTCAAAAGAACAAACTCCAAAAGACCCAGCCCTGGCACGGAACCGCGAAACCTGCACCCTCTGCACTCCGCCGAGCCCGGCCTGTGCCCGAGTGAACCAAGACTTTGAGGACGTCCCCCGGCGATTCTGACCTGGAATCCAGTGCCCAAGGACCCTCCTCGACGACCCAGACGACGCCTGCAGCCTCAGGACAAGGGACCCCTCCAACCGCGACCAGCAGGGGGTAAGATTTCCCGACCTCAAAAGACACCCCTGCACCCGGCGCCCCACGGCCCCCTGTGCCCAACTCCTGGGTGTCTACCTATCCTCCAAGATCCCAACTTACCTCCCAAAGTGTTGGTCGCCCCTGAAGAATCACCGTCCCCGAGCCTGCAGCCTTTTTCACCGTCCAAGATCGTCATTGGTTAACATTGAGCGCCCGACGGCTCAAAAGCACCCTGCACCCAGCCGCCCGAGTGCCCCTGGAAGTGCAACCTCTACCCTAACCTACTTCCCCATTTGCCCTGGGCAAGTGACCAGGAGCCCAGCTCCCACAGCCACGTGGCCTGCTTGCCAGCAGCCACCAACCCGAGGCCCCCTGCCTGCCATAGGATAACATTGGGCCTACTCACTCTGCACCCGGCCGCCCCTGTGCCGCTGAGGGTGTAACAACTGTACTTACCTGATACTGGGGGACCCCTGAGTCTATGCCCAGAACCTTAACTCTGCCAGTCGAGTACTTACCCAAAGACCGATAACTCACTTTCCTTCCATAGGGTAACACTGACTGGCTCGCACCTGGAATTTCTTCTAAGTGTGGAGTTTTGGAACTTTAAAATATTCACCTAAAATCAACCGAGTCACGAAAACGAAAATACTCACCTGGCATTAGAAGAGGCCCCAGTGCTGGAACGGGGTGCCCAACACTGGCCCTAAAAAGTAATCCCAACGTTACTTACCGCTAACTCCATTTTCTTCCATAGGGATCCATTGACTGGTTTTCTGTGAAATTTCTTCTAAGTGTCTACTTTTGAAATACTAAAATATTGTTTAAAAATCACAACAGTAACGAATTCCGAACTACTCACCTGCTATCAGGAGAGACGTCAGTTCTGCCTCTTTTAGGCTAGTACCAACCATGAAAAGTAATTTTTACCGTACTTACCAGTAACTCGAAATTCCTCTCATAGGATACCATTGCCTGCTTTTGTTGAAAAAGTTTCTAAGTGTCAATTTCTGCATTTTACAAATATTCTTTAAAAATCGTGCCAATGATACAAACGTAATTACTTACCTGTTTTAGCTAGATACCCCAGTGCTGAACCCGAGAACCCAGCACTGGATTACAAAAGTAACGTAAACCTGCTTTGCTTGCAAACTGCATTTCCTTCCATAGGATAACATTGGTAATTTTACCCAGAAAAGTTTCTAAGTGTCGACTTTTGAAATACAGTAATATTCCTCAAAAATCACTACAATAACCAAAACGCTTTTTCTTACCTGTTTCCAGGAAGTGTCCCAGGACTGAATCCAGGATCCAGTCCTGTGGTTAGAAACGTAACCTACAAAGTCATTAATTATAATTAATCACAATTTTCCATTAAGCTCAATGTTGCATTGTATTTGACCCTGTGTTGCCTCTTGCACCAACTGTGATTATTACCACCAACAAGTCTATTGCCTATTTTGTAAGGTGGCTAACCAGAACATCTCATACTGAGAAAGTATATTTTGACCCTGTTGTTGGTTCTAAAATAAAACAAGCATATATTTTTTTATATACAAACCATTGGCCTAGAGTTCAGTTCTTGAGTGTGTGGCTTCATTTGCTGACTGAGTGTGTACAACAAATGCTTTACACTGTCCTCTGATACTGCCTTACTGCTCGACCAAGCTACCACTTTAGAGAGTAAGGTTATATCTAACTTTAGCCTCTGCCAAACCTCTGGGGACTGGGGACTCTGTGCACACTGAACCTTACTTTGGTGCAGTATATACAGAGCCACTTTCCTACATCGACCCCTAACTCCTATAAGAGGCCGTCTCACCCAGTTGACGATGCTTGGCTTACTATCCCTAACTAGTGACCACGCCCCCTCCGAGCTCCGATTCGAGTACCTGCTCTTCGTGGATTGATTCCTGCTATCCGGCCTGGACTTTCCTTTCCCGATTTACTGTGGGAACTTTGGATACTCCCTAGAAGTTCTGTTCCCTCTCCTAAAAGCGTGGGCGCCGTTGATCCGCTCCTCTCCCCTACGGAGCCGGCCAGCGCGCCACGCCATCTTCTGCTTACCCGCCTTCCCGAGAGCGTGTGAGCCGCTGATCCGCTCCTCTCCCCAACGGAGCCGGCCAGCGCGCCACGCCATCTTTTGCTGATCCGCCTTCACGAGAGCGTGTGCGCCGCTGATCCGCTCCTCTTCCCAACGGAGCCGGCCAGCGCGCCACGCCATCTTTTGCTTATCCGCCTTCACGAGAGCGTGTGCGCCGCTGATCCGCTCCTCTCCCCTACGGAGCCGGCCAGCCCGCTACGCTTGAGAGCCCTTTAGCATTTAGTCCTTTTTTGTTGAAGGCAAGGCTGCTCCGCTCCTTCTGCTTCATAGGAGCCGGTCAGTATGCCTTAGGTTTCAAGCACCTCTTAAAAGCTAGTTGTCTCTCACTCTTTTAGATAACCCCAACGTAACCTTGAATGATTGTGGAAGTGAGTGGTTGTTTTTGACGTCCCTTAGTAGCTCCTTTTCCCAGTATTCACCTCGTCCTTCCTTCCTGGTCTATCATTAGTTTAGCCTTTGTCTGTGCTCTCATACGAAGCTGGGAAATTCCAAGAATTACTGGGACACTCTCACTGGTAAGTGAACTGCATATATTAGGAAATGACATGCATTAATGTTCTTGACTTGTGTTTAGTTCATGAAGAGTAAAGTCAGTCATATTTGTCATTTCTTTATTGTTTAGCACTCTGTTGAACCAGCTCCCCACTACAACGTTACCTGGTGTCATCTTTGGGGAAAGAGTGGTGGTCACTCTATGCGTTATTCCTCTTACTTTTGGTGAGCAGCGTCTTGTGAGTGAGTCACTATACCTCCTCCAGGAGTTGTTGTCTAAAAGTGGGGGGGAACAAGCTTCTTTGCTCCTGTGGAATCTCACGTGGACCAGACTGGAGCCAGGCTTCAGATCCGACAGGCAGCACCTATGATGTAGATCTACTCTCTACAGGCTAAGGTATGGGGTCTGCTGACAAAGCCCAGAGATCTTCTATCATATAATTATACTTCTTCTTAGCAAGAGGAGAGAGGTTAGGTACTATAGTCTTTTCTCCATTGTCTTTTTATATCTCCCTTCATGATGTATGGACTAGCTGCTATGCTGACTATATTTGTACTATGCATTTTCTTGCTTGTTGTGGCACGTATACTGCACGTTAGGGCACGATAGTTAAAATAAATATTTTACACTATTCTGTGTCTCTGTCAGATCTGGTTGTGGACAAGTACCAGAGTGTGAGCGAAAGGGTGCGTCCTGTTACCGCGATTCCTGAGAGATCTGGGAGCGTTGTTTTCTGGGGTGTCTAATCATTTGTTTCTCTGTGAGTGAGTAGGAGAGCAAGTGAGACACTATAGCTAGTCGGTCCTGGGTTCGTGGGTACTAAGGTGGTAGGAAGACCCAGTCCCTATACACGAAGGTCCCATAATCCTGCGCATAGTTCTGCGTTTGTGCAGAATCCCTGCAACATGGCGCCACTGTTTGGTACTTATTCACGAGACCCCTGATTAGTGCTTGTGCTTGTCCACAATCCCCTCACACCAGTATCCGGAGACGTCAGTGGTGTGAGGGTTTAGCCTCCTATGTTGATGTTGTGGAAAATGCTACTTACACAGTATTGTATTGTATTGTAATTGCATTTGTATAGCGCTTACTACCCCTGACGAGGCGTCGAAGCGCTTTTTCGGCGAGTAGCACGCTACTCCGGGACCCATAGAGGATTAGTGTTGAATTAGTATAGTGAAACATGCAAGTACATTTTAAGTGGTGGATATGTTAGTCAGTTATTTGGATTCGGAAGGATAGCAGAAGGATACAATAGGAAAGAAGGTTTGTATTTATATCGCGCTTCTAACCCCTGATGGGGTGTTGAATCGCTTTTTTGGGCGAGTAGCACGCTACTCCGGAAACCCATAAAGGATTAGTGGTGAATTAGTATGGTGAAATATGAAAGTAATTTGAGTGGTGGATATTAGTCAGTTATTTGGAGTGAGAAGGATAGTGGAGGGATAGAAGGGAAAGAAAGGTTTGCATTCATACAGCGCCTGTTACCCCTGATGGGTTGTTGAAGCGCTTTGTTGGCGAGTAGCACGCTACTCTGGAACCCATAAAGGATTAGTGGTGAATTAGTATAGTGGAATATGGAATTAGAGAAGTGAACATGCTAGTCTGTTATTTTGATTGAAAAGGATAGTGGAGGGATAGAACAGTGAAGGTTTCTTTTTTTAGGTTATAGCAGTAGGAGGAGGCTTTTGGAGGAGTAAAAAGGGTTTTTGGAGGGGAAAGAGCCAGAGGGAAGAGTTTAGAAAGGTTTGTTTTGGGGGATCGGTACAGTAAAGGAGGTGTCAGAAGATGCAAGGAGGGGTAGAGTAGGAGAGAGTCAAGAAAGGGTTATTTTGGGGAACATAGTAGTGGTATGGCGTTTGGGATAAATGAGAGAGTGGGTGTAGAGGATATAATGATAGATGTATAGGGCGAGATAGGGTAGTGAATTGGAAAGAGTAGTAGAAAGAAGTTTGAGATGAGTCAGAAAGTTGGGCTAGAAGATATATTGAGAGAAGTATAGGCTGAGATATAGGGTAGTGCACTGGAAATGCTAAATTAGAAGAAAGTGATAAATATATAGATCCATAAGTACATTGAAAGTATATAGATGCATAAAGGAGGTAAGTATATGCAGATTAAAGATATTGATAGAGGTAGCGGATGAGAAATAGGATAGTGCATTGGATATGCTTTTTCAGGAGAAAAGTAACAGACACACAGATCCAAGTACATGGAGGTACATAGATGCGCAATGGGAAGCAAGTACATGTAGACCAAAGAAGATTTTTTTTTCTTTTGTTTTTATAACATAATTATTGTACATGTTTATACAAAGCAATACACAAAGATAGGTACATATCTATAGTGTAAATCAATGCTTATGTACAGTGGGACAAATACATATGGTGGTTATTAATGGATGGTAAAATGGGCAGCATTCCTGGCCCTGGTCCCGACCTGTTTTGAACAGGCTCAAACAGGCAACTGCCCTTGTCCTCTCCGCCCTTAACAGGCTCAAACAGGCAACTGCCCTTGTCCTCTCCGCCCTTAACAGACTCAAACAGGCAACTGCCCTTAGCCTCTCCGCCCTTAGCTGAGACGCCCTAACCCTGGCCTTTTATAGCCCTAGTAATCAGGTGACCCCGTCAGCCAATGGGAACCCTAGCCCTAACACTATCCAATCACAACACTAGCCCTAAAAATCTAGAACGAATAGGAGACCAGGACCTTACAACCAATCTTAGCCCTAGTCCAAGCACCCAATCAGTTCAAAAACCCTGATCTCTACATCCAATAGAGGCCCTAGCCCTACCAGTAGTCCCAAGCCAAGTCCTAGCAACCAATGGGACAGGAAGCCCTACTCCCTACTTCCAATAGAAAGCCTAACCCTACTCTTAGTCCCACTCTTAGTCCCACACCTAGTCCAGCAACAAATCACACCTAAAGCCCTAATTGCTACTTCCAATTAAAGGCCTAACCCTAGCCCTAGTTCCACCCTAGTCCCAACAACACAGGAAGCCCTAGTCCCTAATTCCAATAGAAATCCTAACCCTAGCCCTAGTACCAACCCTACATTGATTGAATCACAGACCCAGAAACCAATAAGAACACTCAAATACCCAACCAATGAGGACACTAACCCAATCCAATAGAAACATCAGATACAACCACCAATCAGTGTATACATGTACCAACCACTAGCAGACTATATAAGGTCCCAGCAACCTCAGACAAGGTTTGCTGGCCAGGGAGTTGGAAGCTGCTTCTCCTGTTCAGAATCCCGTAGGCGACAGACAGGCTCAATCCACACTTTGGACTTCTGAAGGTAAAGGCCTCACAAACTTGAAATCTAACACTACTGTTTGAATAAAACTTTACTCCCTCTCCTGGCCAAAAAACGAAGTGCACAGTCCCTATTAAACACAGTTTAAGCAGCTCACAGAAGCACCCTCTGATGTAGAATATCCCTGTTGCTGGGGGGCGGGGAGGGGGGGTGGTCTCACTGGCTTGTTAACACAAAATGGTGGCTGGGGGTGCACTGTTTAACATACAGGTCTTAGCACAGAGCAAAGGAGAAATTTGGAGGGAAAAACTGAATAGTCACCAGGAATGAGAGGGAAAACTACAGAATTTGGACTGCAAATCCCACAATTCAACACGTTAAATGGAAGCAATCATGGGCAGGAAAACCACAAGTTTAAAACACAACACAGGTGATAAAATATGCAATCACAGGCAAAGACAGTAATCACAGAAAGGGAAAATCGTTTTTAAACACTTTGGGGGGGAGGAGGACAGCACTAGTCTGCCTCCTTACCACTTCCTGGACTCTGCTCACTGCAATCTGGGGCACAGGTAGGCTGCAACTCACAAGATGGAGGAGAATGATTTGGGGTGCACCCAGCAAAGCCTTAAGGGGCCTGGGCAGGTGTGAGGGGAGGGCTCAGAGTTGCCTGGTAGCTGAATAGCCAATCCCCAGTCCTAGGCCTGCTGGCCTGGGGTTGGGGGCTGGGGAGCTGCTTCTCCTGTTCAGAATCTCCTAGGAGACAGACAGGCTCAATCCACACTTTGGACTTCTGAAGGTAAAGGCCTCACAAACTTGAAATCTAACACTACTGTTTGAATAAAACTTTACTCCCTCTCCTGGCCAAAAAACAGAAGTGCACAGTCCCTATTAAACACAGTTTAAGCAGCTCACAGAAGCACCCTCTGATGTAGAATATCCCTGTTGCTGGGGGGGCAGGTTTCACTGGCTTGTTAACACAAAATGGTGGTTGGGGTGCACTGTTTAACATACAGGTCTTAGCACAGAGCAAAGGAGAAATTTGGAGGGAAAACTGAATAGTCACCAGGAATGAGAGGGAAAAACTACAGAATTTGGACTGCCAATCCCACAATTCAACACGTTAAATGGAAGCAATCATGGGCAGGAAAACCACAAGTTTAAAACACAAAACAGGTGATAAAATATGCAATCACAAGCAGGTTAAAACTACAATTTTAAACTGTAACAACCACAGAGCAAAGACAGTAATCACAGAAAGGGAAAATCGTTTTTTTTAAACACTTTGGGGGGGGGGGGAGGGGGAGAAGAGACAGCACTAGTCTGCCTCCTTACCACTTCCTGGACTCTGCTCACTGCAATCTGGGGCACAGGTAGTGAATTGCCCAGAATCACAGGATGTTGAGCTGACGCTGGGACTCAAATCCGGTTTTAAGGTGCATAGATTGTTATCTAGTGTTGGGTCCGGATGTTTGCACTTTGTTTTTCTTCGAAGAAGTCTTCCTAGTCACGCGGTAGGTGACTCCTCCTTTGGGTGATCGTGCGCATGGTCATCGACTCCATCTTCAGATTGTTTTCCCGCAGAGGGTGAGAGAATGGAGTAGTAGTAAAGAATAGAGATGGCCATGTGTATGTCTGAATAGTAAGACGAGAACTACAGCAGTTACAGGTATCCGGGGAGGCGCATGAGATTCTACAGCTCTACATGCCAAGAACAGATGCATACTGTGAAAGTAGCATTTCCCGTTCGAGGCATGTGAGCTGTAGATCACATGCTTATGCATAGACTATACAGCAGTCTCCCTAAGCGGTGGCTATCCTGTAACTGGTGGAGTTGTCTGAAATAGTGTTTTAAGTACTGCTTGGCCCACATTAGCTTGTTGTCTGGCTAACACATCCACACAATAGTGTTTGGTGTGGACCATGTTGCAGCTTTGCAGATGTCAGTGATAGGGACGTTCCCTAAGAAGGCCATAGTAGCTCCTAGTTTACGAGTGGAATGTGCTCTCGGAGGTACCGTTAGAGTCCTTTTGGCTTTTGCATAGCAAATCTGAATACATTTAACGATCCACCTAGCAATACCTGATTTGGATATAGGATTGCCCTTGTGAGGTGGTGCAAAAGCAACAAAAAGTGGTTTGGTGTTACGAAAAGATTTCGTTCTTTCAGTGTAATACAAGTGTGCTCTTCTAACATCTAAGGTGTGTAGAGCTCTTTCTGCAACAGAGTCAGGTTGAGGGAAGAAAACAGGTAATTCAACCGACTGATTAATGTGAAATGCAGATACTACCTTGGGTAGGAATTTGGGGTTGGTACGAAGAAACACTTTATCTTTGTGTAGCTGGAAGAAAGGTTCTTCTATGGTTAGTGCCTGAAGTTCACCCACTCTTCTTAATGAAGTGATTGCAATGAGGAAATCTGTTTTCCAAGTAAGGAACTGTAGGTCACATTTGTGCATGGGTTCAAATGGTGGGCCCATGAGTCTTGTGAGGACTATGTTAAGATTCCACACCAGGGCAGGTGGAAGTCTTGGTGGTATAACTCTTTTAGTCCTTCCATAAATGCTTTGATTATAGGCACTCTAAATAGCGATAAATGTTGCCTATTTTGAAGATAGGCTGCAATTGCAGCGAGATGCAGTCTGATGGATGTATAGGCCAATGATGACTGTTGTAAATGTACGAGGTAGCAGATAATGTTTCGTATGGAAGCATCCAGAGGGTTGATGTTATTGCTATAGATAACAAATCGCTTCCATTTGGCTGTGTAGCATGCTCTTGTGGCAGGCTTTCTAGCCTCCTTAATAATGTTCATAAAGTCTGGTGGAAGGTTCAGATAACCAAACTGTATGACTTCAGGAGCCAGATTGCGAGGTTCAATTGTTTGGGATCTGGGTGTTTGAGATCTGGGTGTTTGATTTCTCCATGGCTCTGTGTGAGGAGACTGGGAGTTAAATGTAATTTTTGATGCAGTACTAGAGAGAGTTCCAACAGGGTTGTGAACCAGGGTTGACGTGCCCATGTTGGAGCTACCAGTATTAGTGTGAGGGATGTTTGTCTGAATTTCCGAACCACTGATGGAATGAGTGGGAGAGGCAGGAAAGCGTAAGCAAATATCCCTGACCAGTTCATCCATAGAGCATTGCCTTTGGACAACGGGTGTGGATACCTGGAGGCGAAACTTGGGTATTTTGCGTTTTGGGGTGTTGCAAACAGATCTATGTGAGGGACTCCCCAAGCTTGGAAGTATGGGTGGAGAACTTGAGGGTGAAGTTCCCATTCGTGTATTTGATACCTCTGTCTGCTGAGGAGGTCCGCAATCTGGTTGTTGACTCCTGGGAGGTGTTCCGCTAGGAGATCGATATTGTGGTGAATAGCCCACCTCCAGACGTCTTGGGCCAAGTGGGACAGTTGGAGAGAGTGTGTCTCCCCCTGTTTCTGTATGTAATACATAGCTGTCATGTTGTCGGTTCGAACCAAGACAGCTTTGCCAGAGAGGTGATCTTGAAAGGCTTTGAGAGCTAGAAAGATCGCCATTAGCTCTAAATGATTGATGTGGAGCAACGTTTGTTGGTGGCTCCACAGGCATTGCACTGTGTGTTGTTGAAGATGAGCTCCCCATCCAGTTAGGGACACGTCCGCTGTTAATACTGTCTGTGGAACTGGGTCTATGAACGGCCGTCCTTTTGACAGATTTTAGGTGTCCCACCACTGCAGAGAGCAATGAGTACAGCCGCTTACCAACACTAGATCGGTTAATAGAGCGTGTGACTGGTTCCACTGACTGGCTAAGCATTCTTGAAGTGGACGCATGTGCAGCCTGGCATGGGGAACGATCATGATGCAAGATGCCATCATTCCCAACAGTTGCATAAACAGTCGAGCTGGAAGAGATTGAGTGGCTTGAAATTTGAGAATTAGCGCCTGAATGTTTCGAATTCTGGCTGTGTTCGGAAATGCTAGAGCCCTTTGAGTATCCAGAGTGGCTCCTAGGTAGTTCTGAATTTTGTTTGGCTGAAGATGTGATTTTAACACATTGACTGTAAACCCTAGCTGGTGAAGTAACTGAATGGTTACGGAAGTATGAATGCGGCATTGTTGGTACGTGCTGGCTTTGATGAGCCAGTAGTCTAGATAGGGGGAAGACATGTATGCTTTGTCTTCTTAGATGTGCAGCTACTACCGCCAGACACTTTGTAAAGACTCTGGGGGCAGTGGTGACTCCGAATGGGAGTACCTTGAATTGGTAGTGTTGGCCTGCTACCACAAACCTGAGAAATTTGCGGTGAGCCGAATGGATTGGAATATGAGAGTAGGCGTCTTTTAAGTCTAGAGTAGAAAGTCGCCCTTTTGCAAAAGGGGTAGAACCTGTTGAAGTGTTACCATGTGGAAATGGTCTGACTGTATGTTCTCCGAGATCTAATATTGGTCTGAGAGAACCGTCCTTTTTGGGAATTAGGAAGTAAAAGGAGTAGACGCCCGACCCCTGATGTTGTGGTGGTACGGGCTCTATAGCTTGTTTTAGAAGCAGGGATTGTACCTCTTGTTTGAGAAAGTGTAGGTGATACGGTGAAAGTTTGTGCGACTTTGGGGGAATGTTTGGAGGAGTGTTGATGAACTCCAGGCAGTAACCAGAATGGATGAGTTGGAGAACCCACTTGTCTGTTGTTATTGACTGCCACTTTGGTAGAAATTGTGACAGTCTTCCCCCCACAGGTGTTAAGTGGTCGGGGGGAACTATGCGCAAGTCACTGTTCTGTATTGGAGGGGGAGGTACGTGTGTTGGAACCTCTACCTCTGCCCTTGCCGTTGTTTCCTCTATAACCACCTCTGAAGTAAGTTTTGGAACCGGAGGGTTGGTTATTGCCCTTATAGGTGGATGCAGTGTCCGAAGAAGTGGTTTTGGACCCTGCTCGATAAAAGGAGCACCGAAAGGAACCACGGCCTTGTGGAGACTGAAGGGCTTCCATTGATTTAGCCACTTCGGTATCTTTCTTCATCTTCTCAAGTGAAGAATTTACCACTGGCCTAAACAGGTGTTCTTTATCGAATGGTGTGTTCAATATGGAGGTCTGAACCTCCAGTTTGAACCCAGATATGCGTAGCCAGGCATGCCTTCTTAAAAGGACACTAGTGTTCACCGCTCTGGCAGATGTATCAGCCGCATCTAGGGAGCACCTAATTTGATTGTTGGAAATTAATTGTCCCTCACGTACCAGGTCTTGTGCTTTAGATTTATGTTCTTGGGGTAAAATCCTCTACAAGGGATTCTTTATGCAGCTGGACCCCATGGTAATTGGCAGCCCTGCTACCAATTCAATATATCCTACGCTGTCGTCTGGTGGAGAGGGCCTGGTAGGATAAAGGTCAGGGTCATTGTCTGTGGGCGAGTCAGTGTTATAGTCATCCCACTCATCTGTGGGTCCAGGCTGATTATCATCATTAGTATCATCCCCGTCCCCATCACCCTGATCGTCAGGTATATATGGTGGTGAGTTCTCAGGTGAAGTTGGCACAGGCAGAGACTGAGGTAAAGGTGGTGAAGGAAGAGGAGGAGGGGAAGGGTTTGTCCCAACAGTTCTCTTCTCTAATGGAATGTGGTATTCCTCTTCAGTAGTAGCCCCTCTTTTTAAAGTTACTTCAGTAGTAATGTGGCCGGTTTTTGGATGTATGACCAAAATTTTCTGTTTTGAGTCCGGTTTTTCGAGCGGATCACCGAAACTATGCTTCTTAGGTGACTTTGGTGTATCAGTCTGTTTCGGCGCCGAAATTTTCGGTGCCGATGGTTTTGGGGCTGGTGTTTTCAGATCAGAGGTGGTTTTTGGTGCAGAGTGGTGATGATCGGAGCCGGCCTTGGTCTTCGATCCTGAAGGCTTTGACTCAGTGCCTGATTTGGAATGGGGCTTTTCAGAGCCGGAAGGCTTTTTGGTGGTCTTCGGTGCCGAGCCAGGAGGCGGGGCGTCGGAAGCGTGGTCTCGGTGCCGACCGGGGCCCGCGGGTTGGTCCGGAGCCTTCTTTTTTGGTTGAGTTGGGGCGAGGTAGGGCCTGTACTTACAGTATGTTGCCCATGCGGGATGTCTTCATCCTGGTTGGAGCCATCGTCGGAGAGGGAGATCGGTTCTTGCTCCTCCTCGGATCCAATAGGGTTGTCGGCCTCTTCATCCGATTCAGGTCCGAAGAGGTCCGGAATGAAGCCTGTGTATTGGCTCTGCATGTCGCGTCGTCGGGCCCGACGGTCGCGAAGAGTCTTTTTGGAGCGAAAAGCTCGGCACGCGTCGCAGTCCTGTTCACTGTGTTCCGGTGACAGACACCGGTTGCACACCTCGTGTGAATCGGTGCGCGGATATTTCGTGTGACCCAGAGGACAGAATTTAAAAAGAGTTCGTTCCATCGACTGCAAGTCGAACCGGGGGCTAGGCCCAGCGGCCTACCATGAGCTCTCCGATCGAAAAGAGTTTATTGTAGGAACACGATCCGCGAAGAATGGATAACGCGATCGAAAACAATACCGTCGGGGTTGACTGTTGTATGCACCGAGAGAAACCGAAGGATCGGCGTCGAACCGGAGTGCAGCGAGTCACATCCGAACCCGATGGCGGAAAAAACAATCTGAAGATGGAGTCGATGACCATGCGCGCGATCACCGAAAGGAGGAGTCACCTACCTTGTGACTAGGAAGACTTCTCCGAAGAAAAACAAAGTGCAAACATCCGGACCCAATACTAGATGGCGCTCTATGCATAAGCATGTGATCTACAGCTCACATGCCTCGAACATAGGTTTTTCAAGCTTGGAATTTAAAAGGTTTTGCTTTTCTTTCTGACCCGGTTTTGCGCTAACGTTCTACTGGTTTATCCTTTTTAATTGTTATTATAGCGGACACTATTGCAGCTCATAACCGTGCTGCGGTCACAGCGTATTTGACTCAACGTGGAGTCCCTAATTCGGGGGATATTATCTTTGTAGTCAAGGCGGATGCAGCTTACGGCTTCAAAGTTTTCTATCCTTGGGTTACATTTACAGCAGTGGATGGGAATGATAATTTGTTTCATGAACATACAGCGGCTGCGGTTCTGCGGAATTATCACCCGTATAGATTACTTGAAGTTCCATTGACAGCCTGGGAGCATACCATTTGGTTTAATGGTGCCCTTCCTCACCCTGTTTGTGGTCTGTTTCGGCCCCTTATCAGTCGATGGGGCCATGTGGCCCGTTCTGGATGGTTTTACACCACATCTGAATTATCTTAATGTTACACTCGCAGAGCTGCGTCAGTTACATACAACCCCGATTCATGTACACAGAAGTGTCGTACAATTTATGTCACATAATGTTCAAGTGGCTCCGGCTGGAGCCGCTCCACAACCACCTGGACATGGTGGTGGTCTTGTCATAACCATCATTATCAATTCAGTGATGGGCAAGCGTCCTCAGAATAGAGATGATTTCCCATACTGGCTGGCTGAGAAATTTGAGCAACTCGAGGCTGCTTTTCCGCATCCTACTCCTGTTGAGAAACAAAGGATCCTTACAATGAGTTTACCGAGTAGTATTGTTACCACTTTAGCTGATTGAACCACCTGGGGGCGGTGTTTGCTGCGGTGTATACACTGCTTTGGCACCCCTCCATGAGCGTTCTTCCAAGCGTTCTTAAGAAGGTTCAAAATGAACATGGGGCTGGTCCAGCCCTAGAATTGGGGAGGAGATTAGTGGGCAAGTTCCCTATTGTCTCTGATATGATTCTGGCCAATGTCAAAGGTGAGGTAGTTAGCTTGCAAGTGCGTCAGCGCCTCGCGGCGGTGGCGGACGTTGACTGGCAGCAGCATTTGCCGATCATTATTGCGGATGTGTATACATCATTAGGTCGTAAAAGTTTGGGAGTAAAACCTTATACTCTGGTACAAAATAAGCCATCTCCGGAAAAGGAGGGTCGCCCAACCCTTCCTAAAAAGACTTGGAATAAAAATCAGCGGCAGCAACAGCAGAAGCCAGGTTCTCGTGCTGGTTCGCCACCACCGGACGCTTCTGACCATAGATATGATTTGCGTGACCGCTCTAAGATTAAAACACCCGAGAGGTTTCAGGTTCCTGATCCTCGTTCTCCTCGTTCCTTTCAGGAATCGTCAGATCAACAGTTCGGCGGAGGAGGACGACAGGATCACAGAGAAGGAGAGTCTGCGCAACCAAGACGTGACCGCAGTACCAGTTTGATGTAAAAGCCAAACAGGAGGGACTACCTCAGTATCGTGCCCCATTTCAGAAGAAGAAAGCTGCCGCTTTGACTGCAAAGTATGCCTCAGACGGTGAGAACCCTGCTCCTCGATTGGAGATGGGCGGTAACACTCCTCGACAGTGCGGCGGAAGTTACCATAGTGCGGGAGGCACTCCGCCAGTGTCTGGAGGCGAAAGCAACTGACACGTTCATTACAGTGGAAACAGCTGACACACGAGTTGCACCCCGATAGGCTTTATGAGATAGGCCTCCAAATTGAAGGTGATTTTAAACGCACAATCAAGGCGGTCTTTTGGGACAGACAACCTTACTTCGTCCTACGATATTTTGTTGGCTAAGGTTGATTGGCCTCCCCCATTTGTTCTGGCTTCTTCTAAGGGGGAGCATGTTATTCTCCCGAGTTTTTTGCATTGTCTCGGAGGAGGCTAAACAAGCTTACGTGTCGGAGTGGGCATTAGCCCTTGCTCTGGCAGTCTATCGAAATCAGGTGGGTTGGGATATAGAGTCCCGGCACATGAAATTCCTTGGCGATTAATGCCACAACCCCAGCCACAATATCCAATTAAGCAAGATGCGAAAGCGTCCGTGAGTGAAATCTTGGCCCAATTGGAATATCAGGGTGTGATTGAGCCCTGTGCTTCTTCAATGAATAATCCTCTTTTTCCGATATTGAAACCGGATGGTTCATATCGTATTGTTTTGGATTACCGTAATTTGAACAGTCATGTTCGTACCTTTGCAGTACAGAACACCCACAGCTCTGCGTTGGTCGATACCATTGTTTGTAAAAAGTATAAAATGACTCGATATCTCCAATGGTTTTTATAGTCCCAATTTGGCTCTTGATAGCCGTGACTTGACAGCCTTCAGCGCCCTCGGCAATCATAAAAGGTATACGCGCTTGCCTATGGGATATAAAAATAGTCCCTGCGCTTTTGCGGGGCGCATAGTGTCGGTTTTACATGAAATTGACCCTGATGCTTTCTAATACGTCGATATCTATTTTCGGATGATGAATTGATAAAGCATCTTGTGCGTGTGGACCGCATCATGATGTCTTTTGCAGACTTGGGACACAAATTCAACTTTGCCACGTCGCATATTGCCTATTTGGCAGTTCTTTTTCTGGGTTACAAGCTCACCAATGAAGGTAGAGGGTTGCCCCCCCACTTTCTGGAGAAATGTGCTCAATTGCAACCTCCATGTACTCTTAAAAAATTACAATCTTTGCTGGGTTTTTTGAATTTCGGGAGGACTTGCATTCCTGATTATGCCCAGCGTATCAAACCACTTTACAACCTTCCTTTTCAGCTTCCTGTTGGCTTCCGGAACATACCGCAATTCTTCGGTCTCTGTAGTCTGACCTGCTTGCGACCAACTTCTTGTTAACACGAGACAATTCTACGAATCTGGTCACAAGGATTGTACCTGGCGCGTTAGGTTTCACTTACTTGACTCAATGAGGGGGACACGTTCCCCATAGCTTATAAATCCCATTTGTACACTTCGGCTGAGATGAGTTTCTCTTCTACAGAAAAAATTTTGACCGCTGTCCAGATGGCGATTCTGAAAGAACACTCTCTGGCTCAGGGTAAATGCATTTTCATGGTCTCGCCTGTACCTGCTCTGGAAGCAGTTACAAAGGCCAGTGTTCCAAATTCTAAAGCCTTGCATCCACAATGGATACAATGGGCTAGTTCTTGGACATCGGCTGATGTCAACTTTATCTTTGATCCTTCATTACAGACGCAGGAGTTTTTACAGTATGAACATGTTCATCCTCCTCCTTTATCGTTACTCCCACTTGATCAGTATAAATGCATTATTTACACTGATGGATCTGCGCAGCCCGCCATTGGATCTATACATGCTTATTCAGCAGCCTGTGCAATTGTGGCAGGTGAGATTGTTGACTGATTTTAAATCCTCCTTGGTGCATACACAGTCTCTTGGTGACTGCACGGCTCAAGTGGCGGAGCTACATGCTTTGATTTTGGCTCTTGAATTTGCTGATCCAGATGTTCCAACGCTTATAGTGTGCAATTCGTTTTACTGTGTACAATCCTTCAATGACAACTTATTCTTCTGGACAAAATGATTTTCGTGATTCTAAAGGTAGCGCAATTAAGCATAAAACGCTTTGGGTTAAAGTGGCAGCTCTTAAGGAGCGCTTGCCACTCACACGTTATCCATACTTTGGACCATCAACGTGTGGGAGCACATGTTGTTGGTAACTCACTGGCTGATGAGGCAGCCAAATCTGTAGAAGCCACTTGTTCAGTGGCAGCAGTCACTAGGTCCATGACTAAAATTGAGGATGATATTTTGGCGGCTATTGCTGCTACGAGGGAGGGAACAGAGTATCCCCCAAGGTTTCCCTTCAAGTTACAAATACGACTTGTCTTCTGACCAGCTTCTATTTGCAACTATTCCATCCGCTGGGGATCGGCTGATCCCCAACGAGGACTTTAATAATAGCCGCACATGAAGGCGCTGCTTCTGCACATGCCGGAGTGAATGCAACTGTTTCCCTTTTGTAGCAACGTTTTTGCTGGCGTGATTTATACCAACAGGCACGTAAATATGTTCTTTGTTGTGACATCAGTCAACAAATTAAGCCTTCTACTGTCGCACGCCCACCAAATACTCAGCTTTACATCTCTAATCAGCCATTTGGCTGCATTTATCTTGATCACTACGGTCCTTTGTCATCAGACACTGCTTTTAAACATATTTTGGGTGCAGTGGATTCGCGACTAGATTCCTTTGGGTTAGGCCGCAACGTAGTGCTGACGCTCGAACTGTCATTAAGGATTTGCGTGTCTTTTGTCGGGACGTTTGCTTGTGGCTCCTTCCATTTCGAACCAAGGTCCTGCATTTGCCTCTAAGGCTTACCAGGATGCGATGAAGTCTCTGGGGGTGCAGGTGCAATTTTCGTCTCCATGCCGGCCTGAGGGCAATTCGGTTGTGGAGCAAATGAACCGTGACTTAAAGCAATCTTCAACAGCTAGGGACTTGGGTACTGGCAGGGGTTGGCTGACTCATCTCTATGGAGTCCAACGAGCACTAAATAATCTTCCTAGAAGATCTCTGGGTGGGCGGACCCCATACGAAATGCCCTTTGGCATTAAAATGTGTGTGCCAGACCTTGATGGTCTAGACGTTGTGGCGGCTGCCGCAACCTTTGACGTAGATAATCATTGTGCTATGTAACAAGATCTACAAAAAGCTTGTGATTCAAAAGAGCCCAGTTGCCCTCTTCCATGGATCCAGCGGTGCGGATTCCTATTTCTGGCTGGCTTCCTAAAGTTGGAGATCTGGTCCAAGAAAAGGTGGAGAACAAAAAAGAATTTGGTCCATCCTACTGTGCACTGGTCAGAGTCCTTGGTTTGAAAAGCACCCGTACTGTGATCCTCCCTCCTTTAGCTGGTCGTAAGGAGAATCGTTACATTTTAATCGAACATGTCAAGCTACACCATATGGCGGATACTGAATAGTATGTCTCCAAGCATTCCACGTCGAGATCTTTCAGTGAATCTGATGGCTTCCGTTTCTTCAGCTACTCACCAGCAATCAGAAGGGGTGATGGAAACTTCAATTGATTTATTGCCCGTTTTTCCTTCTACATCCACATCTACGGATATTGAGTATGCTTCTCCTCCGGTTGAAGTCACAGTTGACATTCCTGAGAGTACCATACCTGCAACATCCAATGCAGCACATCCCCAGTTGTTTCAGCTGGGTTCCAGTGGTTATTATATGGACCGTAATAGCTTTTCCTCCAACACATCTTCCTCGTCATCTTCTGTGCCCGAAGACCCCTACCTGTGCCAGTGTTTTCATCTCCTGGCTTAAAATGACTTGCTTAGTACCACCCGGGACATATATATGGATGGTGCTTACAATGATATTCCGTTTAATGTGGATTGGATTTGTGACTGTATTCTTCCTCCTTATTAATGGCCATTATTTACCTAAACGCTCTGCTGTGAACTTTGTAGACGGAATTCTGGCCCCTCACGCATCATCCCATATAATGAAAAGAGACCAAGCCCTTGTCAATATATCAGCGTTGCCTGTTGTTGATGGAATTGTCTGGGATAAAGTATCATACGATATCCATGGCCCGACCGAAATTTTTAACATTCCATACGTCTTCCGCGTTTCCTTAGGAGATGTGGCTTTGCCTGGCATACATTCCGATGACTGGGATGTCCACGTCGTTCATTCATTGTTCTCCGATTTAAAATATGCTGCATTTGACACTGAAGATTTGTGTTTGAATTCGGGCAGATTACGCAGATTTATTCTGTTATCAACATTATGGCCATCATTTTTTACATTAGACCAAAACCCAGAGACCCTTTTTTAACTATACACAATGGGAGCATTGCCCAACACCCTTACAAGGAAGTTCGAAGACCCAACAAAGTAAATTTGTGCATTTTTCTGGTTACAATCGGTCTGACCCACAGACCGATTTCTATTAATTGAAGATGCCGCCCTAAACTAGATTTATGTTAACACACACTAAATTGGTTTACTCCCTGGCCTGCAGGAATGATTTGTCTGAGGGGTTATGAGCATTGGAAGAACACAATTGATTTTAAATCCATTTGAGGTACTAGAGATTGGCAAGTGCAGGGCCTTAAAGCTTTGCATCGTGCATGTCTGATACTGTCTCAAATTTTATTTTTAAATGACACAGTACAACAGACTACTTGTTTTGGTTTAGCCACGGCCAAAAATCTAAATATTCCCTCCATTCCATTAGTGGCTCCATATGATACATGGCAAACACACACTAACTACACAATTAAAGACTTCGCAGTCATGTTTCAAACTGGCACCCTTAACTCTTCCAATATGGACCCCTTGGGATGGTTAGTGTGGCCGACAACTTCAAATGCATGTCAATTACAATTTATGAATACTACGAACGGTTTTACTCAAAGTAGACCTGATCCACGCTTCCCACATTCGCATACAGTTACCACATATTCAGTGGGTAAATTATGTCGGCAATGGTTGGAACATTCCACACTTTTGTCTGTGAAACAACACCTTTCTCTTTTGTCATCAATTTGGCCGATTTTCTTTTGGGTCCAAAGTCCCCTCGAACAAAACGTTTTATTTATTCGGCATATAAAGAATTTTGGAAACTGTCGCAGATGGAGGCTGCACTGCGTCTCTGCCAGATTGACCAGGAAAATTTTGAAAAAGTACTTGCAGCGGTGGATAACAGTATTACTACACTGTCTTCCCGTATATATACTTTAGATAATATTGTATTGTCTGTCATTGACATTGTTCAGCATGAAGTGTCTGTTGTGCATCACGGTCAAAATCAGTTCCGTTCTGTAATGCAGTTTGCTTGGACGTTGCTAACACTCAAAAATGGAAAAGTACCATGGGATTATCTGAATGCTTCTGCACTGTTTTTGCCGTTTAATTTGACTGATAAACAGAAATTAATGTCCATGAAAGATGCCACACACACATTGTTACATTATTGAACAATTAGAACAGTTACCGTTTTCGGTAGCCGAGACCGATTCATCTGTGTGGTTAATACATGGGGTTATTTCACTGCATATCTCCCTATTTCAGTTCACAGCTTGCATGAAACATCATCCCGTTGGGAGATATGAGCCCCTCAGCAATAATTTTGTTCACAAATTATGGTCATTACCTTTCACCTACAGATGTCCGTGCGCAGATAAGGAAGATTTCCTTACAGGGGAGGACTGCAATTCCACAGTAGGACATTCCCTACTCTGTTAAACTTCACGGAGCCTGTAACGTTTCGGCCCCTGATCTGGCTTGTTTTTTTAAGAGGTACCCCTGTCCCAGCTATTATTCCCGTATTAACTTTGCTTTCGAACGGTAGTTACCTTGTTTTGAATAACCAGGACTGCTGCGGCTTGAGAGCCGGCGTCCCGTTTATAGTAACAGTTCCTCAACAAGTTACATGTTGCAGCAATGTCCTGTTTCCACCCCCGCATGGGATTGTAGAGAGTTCGCTTTGGCCTTCCATTACAACTTTGAAAACAGATTTCAATAAACTAAGCAGACTCAAAGCGCTATTGTTTCAACAAGAAGTGGCTCTCACATCGGCTCGAGAGACCTTCGAATTGAAGGTGGCAAGGACCGCAAGCGAGACACACTCACTGCTAAACACTAATCTCCCACTTTATTTTGGAAAATTAATACATCAAATATTTAATGTGTCTAATACGGAGGGCCTTGCTCAATTTTTTTAACTTGTGGGATCCGGCCTGTTAAAAGCAAAACGACAATCGTGAACATTACCTGCTCCATCTTGTCTGGTGGAATTCTATGTGCACATAAGTTGCAGTCATTTTAATCTATCACAGCCATTTTGTACTCTGTTGGTCACCTTTGTTTCACCCTGCCCTTACTAGCATCCCTCTGACCGACCTGGTACGTGTGCTGGGGGCTATAAACTCTATTTGCCGCAACAAACCTCAGCGCCACTTGCTGCCACAAACTCGTTTTTCCTCTCATCTCTGTTTTCAGGCAAACCTTTGGACACTCTACCCCTCACTGCACCTAGTTACACAAACAGGTTCCAAACACCAAAAGACTCTTGCAACATGATTTATTGCACTGCAAACAGCAAGACTTGTTGTTACCAACAATGGGACCGGTTTTTATCAACAGAACGGACTCTTAGATCTGGCCGGTCTCACATGTTTTAGACCCTGAAGCAAGGTCCAGCTGCAAGATAAGATTGTCTGTTTGACCTGGGTGGGAAGAGAATTACTGTTGGACTTGTGTGACAACCTGCCCGGGGCGGGGACCCAAAGCGTGTGTAACCATGTTGATGAAACCAATGCATTGTGTCAAACCTGTATAAAAGGAAGAGCCAAAGGAGTTATCAGCGGAACACCTCCCTCAGACATCCCGGTGTCTGCAGTTGACGTGATCTCATGAGAAATAAACCTTTTTCTTGTCTTCCAGTTTCCAGCGCTTGCCTCATTATTTTGATAGTGAACCCAAAGTGAATTAGAGGTGGAACCCTGCACCGGGCAGCATTGAGGGTCTTAGAAGACTCGCTGCCTTTCACAGGCCTGGTTTCTTCCTTTAGACTATTTTTGGAGTAATTCTGGCTTTTATTCATTCAATTTTTTCCAGCGCCTTCGGGGGGTTCCCCTGGTGCTCCTGTTGGTTTGCGGCATGCTGGTTCTCCTATTATTGCTTCGCGATGGATGCTTGATCTGTGGAGCTGCCAAACCGCGGCAGCTCTTTGGTTCTATGGCAGTGGAGTCTTTTTCCATAGATTACTGGCTGACCTTCCGTTATGCCTACTTCACCTGTGTGCAACCTGTGTTCCACTGCCTCCGGTGCCCTCTTCAATGGGCCATGGATGTCTGCCTGTCCAATACCACACACGCTGCCCTGGATTACGATCTGTTAATGGGTGCGTTAAAGGCCCATGACCAGGTGTGTGTCATGGATAGGCGTTTGGTGTGCGATCCTCTACTCGGGCCAACGGCAGACTGGAGTACCTGTGCTCTTGCGCAGCGCCTCAGACCGCAGTTTCGTCGAGGTTAATGCAGGTTGCCCTGAGATGCTCCTAACAGCCTCTGGATATGAGCATGTGTGCTCGTTCGACCTACTCAACTGGATGGCATACCTTTTTACAATGGAAGGGACTGACAACGTTCTGGAGTTCATGGCTTTTCCCGCAACATTTTTGTCTCTGACGATTAACCATAAATGGATTGAATTTATTGAGCACCCACTAGGCAACATTTTTGGGGAAAATTGTAACCTTGCATTACGTTAAAAAAAAAAAATTGGGGCTTCATAATAACACCAATTAGACTACGCTTAACACGCTTTGACTCTGCTTACCTCCGATTTTTTTTTTACGCATAGGGCTAATGCCCTGGCCAAGGGGAGGGTGTCACGTGGACCATGGGGACATTGTCGTTTTTTCACTAAACTTAGCGTGAGCACGTTGCAGCTTGCCTGCTGCTTTGCACACATTACTACACATCTTTATTTTCTGCAATAATTTCAATGGCTACTTTCACATGAGAACTCATCGCTGTGTTCGCTCTCTGCATGTTCCTGGGATTTTGACTGAACATTATGTGCAATGTCGAACAGCAATGCCCCTGGTTATTTTGTTCTGGCCAGACCTTATCCCTTAGACAAAACATACAGATGCAGCTGTTTGGACAGCATACTTGGGTTTTTAGTGGGGCACAGGAATAGGTGGCTGACACTTGGAGAGGGACCTCTTCAGGGAGAAGAGCTAGACAGCACCTATGATGTAGATCTACTCTCTATAGGCGAAGGTATGGAGTCTGCTGACAAAGCACAGAGATCTTCTATCATATAATAATACTTATTCTTAGCAAGGGGAGGGAGGTTAGGCACTATAGTCTTTTCTCCATTGTCAATTTATGATGACATCTCCCTTCATGATGTATGAACTACCCGCTATGCTGACTATATTTGTACTATGCATTTTCTTGCTTGTTGTGGCACGTATACTGCATGTTTGGGCACAATAGTTAAAATAAATATTTTAAACTATTCTGTGTCTCTGTCAGATCTTATTGTGGACAAGTACCAGAGTGTGAGCAAAAGGGTGTGTCTCGTTACCGTGATTCCGGAGAGATCTGGAAGTGTTGTGTTCTGGGGTGTCTAATCATTTGTTTCTCTGTGGGTGAGACACTATAGCTAGTCGGTCCTGCGTTCGTGGGTACTAAGGTGGTAGGAAGGCCCAGTTCCTATACACTAAGGTCCCATAATCCCGCATAGTTCTGTGAATCCCTGCAACATCCTGGACTCGTCGCTCCAGAGAAGTCCCAAATTTGCACTGTATCCATGATTTCTCCAATGAAAGGGAGCCTCTGCGAAGGAGTCATGTGTCGCTTTGGCATGTGGATACTGAACTCCATCGAGGTAAGGATGTTCATCGTATTCTGGAGGTGGTCCGTGAATTACTGTGGCAAGACCACCTTTAACGGCCAGTCTTCAATGCAAAGAGGAGACTGGTACCCGTTACCTCCAAAGGCGACCACGCCATCACCTTCGTGAACATCCAGTGGGCACTGTCGAGACCAAAAGGTAGCACAGAAAATTGAAAATGGTTGTGGCCTACCTTCAACAGCAAGTAACACCTGTGGGCCTGCAGGATGGGGATATGGAAATAGACATTCTGAAGGTCCAACACCATCATCCAGTGTCCTGAATCCAGAGCAGATAGAACATAGACCAGCATGAACATCTTGAATTAGTTATTCTGCAGGAAGAAATTGAGGCGATCAAAGATCTGAAATAGGGTGGTGGCATCTGCCCATTTACAGCTCTGAGAAATACATGAACACCACGCAATTCTGATCTCTGGGGCCGAGGCCCTCTCTATTGCTCATGTCTCCAAAAGAGCCTGAACTTCCTGCCGCAAAATGAAGAAATGGTCGTCCCGGGGTAGAAAGAAATGCAGGGCATAGTGCAATTGGACTATTTGCAGGGCCCACCTGACGGATGTTATGGCTTGCCACCAGTGGAGAAAATTAGTGATCCTGCCTCCCACAGGGTAGTCGTGTGCAGCTATGGACGAACTAAAGGATCTTGGAGGCTGCTGCCAAAGAGGTTAATGAAGTTGGTTGCCCCTGCTGGCCTGAACGCTGTATGCCAGATTCCCCCCTATACTTAGCATCCTGAGTGTCTGTTGTTGGGGTGGTGGGCCCTGATGCGGTCAAAAGACAAACCCCCAAGTAAAACCTCAAAGAGGCGAAATTGTTGAGAATACTGCTTTGTGGGTGTGGAAAGATCAAGGAAGCACGCAGAAGCTTGCATCTCTTTAAAGCACTCAAGGGTGGAGTCTCCCTTCTTCCCAGAAAAGGCAGATCTGTCAAAAAGCAGATCCAGCACTACGATACGCTCCTGGGTGATAGTGCACTATACAAATTTGCATAACATCAATGATGCCTGAACATCAACTGAGAAGTCCCTGGATCGAATCCACAAATGGTGCCGGAGCACCACACTATTAGCAATCTTTTGTGTCCAAGGCGGTCCCAATGACGTACTTGGCCGCATCCTAGCCACCCTGTGCCAAATTGTTGCAAAATTCCTCCGGAACAAAACCGAAAACCTAGAGCACCTTGATGTTGCCATACATTCTCAGAGTCATGGTGGCGAGGCAGACACAAGACCTGCCTAGACGTGTGTTTTTTTCTCTTTGTCTTAACAAAAGACTTTCAATTTGACTGAGACCTGTCAGGAGACTGGCCCTGAGAGCGGGAACAGGTCCATGTCCTTCACTTTGAGTGGAGCAGCCTTAACACAACTTCCTTACTTGCTCAGTAACATACAGCTTGGCTTCAAGGTGCCGGAACTACCTCAGCTGCATCAGAGCACTCTCCTTGCACGACTTGGAGTCAAGGCCCAACCCCAAACTCCAGAGACACACCTGATGGGATCCAGTCATAAGCATCTGTGTCAGTCCTTATGAGGATTACATCCTATAAGCTAGGAGAGGACATTCATTTCTTTGAACACTGGGAAAGAATTTAAGAAAAAACTCAAACTGACAAAAAGTTGGATCTAGTGCTGGATCTGCATACAAAGGCGCAAAAAGGCAGTGATAACTGAAGCCACATAAAGGAGCCACTTACGTGCGTTAACGTCCATTCCTTACGGGTGGGAGTGGAGTCGACACAATGCACTTTCCTGTGTACAGGGGCTATGCTGAAAAAAGTGCTGATCCAGTCAAGGTGAAGAACCTGTGGTTAGAAGTAAAGGAGCAGAGTTTCCACGTTCTAGACCCGCTCGAGAATCAAGTCGATGGTACTTTCTCAGCATGAAAGCGTGCGGGGGAGAAATCATTAGCGGGTCAATAATGTCAATTTCAATACACTATGACTCTTAAGGATCACAGACTACCAAATAAGGTTAGTTGATTTATTACAAAGCCAAAAATAACTGGACGTACAAACACCTCAAAATGAGGGCGTAGAAATACACTGGAATTAATACAAAGCCAAATCTATTAATTAAATTTAGGCAGTGCAACATGCACAGAATAATTAGGTCGGGAATCAGGATACAAAAGATTAGGGAACAAACATCCAAGTTCCCCTGCATCAAAAGTTCGTAGGAATAAAGCATTAATCTGTCCCTACACTAGGTCACTAACGTAACATCCCTAAATAAGCATTTTGTGGGGCAGAAACAGTTAAAATGTCAGCGTGTGTGGGTCAAGCAGCATAAACCTACTAAGACAGAGCTCGTTCTAAGATGCTCTCTCCCTCTCTCTCTCTCTCGGCAAGGCAGAAGTCCTAGGGCTCTTTCCCTAGTTACGATACATCAATAGCACAAGTGGTGTCCCAGGATAATTTGCGAGTCACGCCATTCAGTCAGGCCACCTCCTCATAGGTACTTTTCTGTTGGGCAGCGATACTCCCGAGGTTGGTGAGATAACCTTGATTCCCAGGTTCTCTTCGATGCAAAAGTACAACAGTTCTCCACTATCAGTATCAACGCTCAAGGTATCCCCTTCTCTCCTTGACTAACTGCTAAAACGAAGACATTATTCTAGCTAACAAGGATGATACGTCCACCTGCAACAGAAACTGGAGAAAGAACAAATCCAACGTGCACATGAAATTCAACTATTAAATCCAATGTGAGAGCTTCCAGGGGAAATGCATTTCAGGTCTACAGAATTCGGCTAACAAAAAAGATAGCACATAGGCGTTACGAAATTGCATATAAAATAAACACTCTTTTACTGTGTACATCTAAATTAACCTGTCACATAAGCATATCGAATGCATGAATAATTGTCAGCGTATACACGAATTCTGCACGTTAATGATTTCAGCTAGTTACATCTGGTTTCTACGTTGATTTCTTCACGTTACATTGAAGTGTTTTCAAATACACTGCAATTCACATTATTTCAATTCACATTCTAATATCTCATGCTATTACAGCAAAAGGATATATGTGGACTACTCGTGATCATGCACCCCTACCGAATAAAATTAATTTTGCGCTACATCAGAACTATCAATAAGAAACATATGAGTGCCAATGTCAATTTTACCTTCCTCAGGTATGTAAAACTTTCAATATACATTTCATGCACCATACACATGAATGGCATCTTTAAATCACCATTTTCAAACATTAGACCATGCTTTTTGGTAAGGCTGGTCACCACCACCACGTTTCACTCAGGAACAAATCTCAAATATTCCTCGAGGTCGGGCTGATCACTTTGTCTACTTAAGAGGGGTAATTAGATGAGACCAGAATAGTCACAAGAAAAATACTGACTAAATCTCCTAGAATGTACTCAATTTATAAATTATCAAAAAAGTAAGGACTAATGTAGGGTCTTAGCTAAATCATTTTGTCAGTTTTGTGGGTTCTCCTACATGCCTGCAGTGGAACAATCAGAAAGAGAAAGCAAGTTATTGATTGAGTAAGAAATCTGTCAACTTATTAATATCTGTCCCCATATTTGAAATCATGGGGAAACTTGGCCCATTTAACAGTTTTAAGCGATTGCCACCTGGCTCAAGTAGATCAGAGACAGCAGTACATGATAAAAGGAATTTTCCACAGTGGCAGCTTTTGAACTCTCCAGGAATTATTCATCTGAAAGGAATATACATGCATAGACTGTACCGACAGAAGTAGCTTACCCATAAATCAATGAAAGGGCACTTATTTCCAGCTGTCCAGCACTTTCCTGAAATGAAAGAAAACCGCAATCAGGGTTTTTATCAGCCAAGTTTCCATGGTAGGCAAGTCAAAGAACTAACACATTCGACTTGAATTCAATAATTTATTTTGCTTAGAGCGCTGGATTCAAGCTAGAGACTGGCATTAAGGCATGTTTAGGGTTTCCAGTTTGTTCCGTGTTGGCATGTGCACTAGGTGTACAGTCCAGGAACATAATTTCATAACCAAGCACGGCATGTGCTGTAGTCTCCATTGGATTCCAGTACACCGAATAGTCTAACACAGCTGACCATGATCAGTAAGGCAAAGCCAAGGACTCGAAGAATGCAACTTTATCAGAGGGTCTAGTGCAAACCTAAGCATTGTAGGCAATAACAGATATTAGAACACTGAAATGTTGGGAGCTCCACTGAAGACAATGGCGTGCTCCAGGCATCTAATGGCCGGTAGAAGCCCAGAGCTCCTACATTCCAATGTTGTCGTTCACAGTTCTTGCTGTGAACAAAGGCCTCGCGGAACCCGAGGGAATTTCAATCCACCCCCACCCCCTTCGGACACCGGGAGGCCAGTTTGTTTTATTTGTTAGAACATTTTACCCTCTAGTGGCAGAATGTTTTAATAGCTTTATAGACCTCCGTAGCTGGGCTACACCGGCATTAAAGCCCTGCTCCCGTGTTAAATGCCCTCACGGCATTAAGGGCCCCTCCTGCTGGAGCGGGCCTTTAATGACCAGTATAGCCGGCTACGGCAGGCTGTAAGACGATAATAGAGCTCGTCTGATGATCAGTTCATGCTGCCACCAAAAACAGTGAGGTAGGGTGAAAGACATCACCTAAGGTAAGGAGCTGCATCATTGTGTTCGCAGGAGCAGAGCATCAACAGCAATTGAGGTATTTTATGGTGCCCACTTTCTCCCAGAGACTCACCACTTTGACAGGACTGGGAACCTTGCCCCTTAGTGTCGCTTTTCTCAACCAGCATTTACAAGTTTGTTTGCGTAAAGACATTCACAGATCTCATTTCCAAGAGGCATGTGGTTAGTGACTGGCACAGCCTGGGATTAGGTGAACCTGGAAGGGTGTGGCTCCTCCTCCTTTATGTACACAGCATCCTCTGGATTCACTGCTGGGGGCTTCCTGGGACAAATATGCTCCCTCTTTCCATGCTAGTTTTTCCAAAACGCATGAACAAAGATTTGTAATATTGGGACCAAATAACACTAGTAAAGAACAAGGGCCAATAATCAGGGCAAGACTGAAGAACAAGGAGCACAGTGAATGTATCCAACAACCAACAGGCTGACTGTGCTGAACAATTAGCATGTCACGATAAAAGAAGAAAGGAACCCAGCAATCAAATTTCATTAGTTATAGAGGTGTTGAAATGGCTTTGAGCCAGCAGGATGAGAGTCACGACACACATGAACTGAAGACGCCCCACAATGGTATTCTGGCAAGAGTGGGTTAACATGTATGAAGGAAAGAACAGAGAATGTCATTGCCCTGTACCAATGTTTGCTGCTTGTCACTTTCTAAACAGGCTCTTGGCTTTGGAGTAGACAACCACAATTTAATGGCTGGTTTGCCTGGGTGACTGCTTTCAGTTATTAGTAAGGGGAGTAGAGCTTCAGGAACCTGTGGATGAAAATGCACACCCAGCCCATTTGCACTAGCACGCCATGCCACTGCCTCTTCCTGAGCTTTAATGAATGCTAGTGACCGCTTTTGGCAGCCGATCATTTAGAGACAATTTCTAGGACACACCTCAACTTTAAATATGTATCTGTATGGTATTTCTATAATGCAAACGTAGCCAAAAGGAGGGCTGTACATGGCCAAAGACAAGCTTAAAGCTAATGAGTATTAGGAGAGGAAGCGGACTGTGGACGGTTAATTCATTGTGATGTAGTGATTTTTAAAGAAGGGAGTCTTCAACTCTTTCCTTAATTGGAGCAGTGTTGGGGTAGTTCTCATGGATACTAGGATGTTGTCCCAGATCCTAGGTACACAGATGGAAAAGGTTGGTCTTGTTGTTTTCCGTTTTACACTTAGTCTTCAGTCGGATGGTGACTTAGCTGCAGATGTGCCCAGAACCACCAGAGATGGTGCGCTTGTCAACAAAATAAGTAGGGGTGCTGGTGGTGATGGCATTGTGCAGGCTGGCATGGGGAGCCAATGGAGTGCCATCACGATGGAAGAGACGTGATCATATTTCTTTAGACCCTGGTTGAAATGCCCCATTAAGCAACAAACAAAGAAAAATTATCAAATATTACCCTCGGTTTTAACAAAAGCTATAAACTTAGTAAAATACTACTATCAGACAATACTATTCCTAAAGGCTTTCATAATTTACATTCATTATTATACATGTATTTATCTGCTCAAAACCAGCAAAAACACTGAAGACTACTATACCACAAAATACAATGAAAACCAAATAAATGTGTTGAGGTCTAGAAGTCATGACCAACAAAAAGGCATTTCTTGCAAAAGCATGCAAATTAGCATTCATGCCAGTGCACCTTCAAGACTGACAGACAGAGCTATGCTAACAACCTGGAAACAGAAGGAGTGAAATGCACTTAAACTATTAAGTCTTTCCAAGTCAGGATATCGGTGGATGTGCTTGTCATTCTGTTTGCGCTTGCACACCAGTATGCAAGTCACATAGCCAAGCAAAGCTGATCACGTCAATAGGGGTTTACCTTAGGGTCGTCCAATCGTTCCAGGTACTTCTCAAAGGGTCCTTCCACATGCTGCAAAAGAAACATTGTGCACTTTAACTTTACTGTAAAAAGAAATCTAATCTAGTGCACAGTGTCATTAAAACATTAGGCTTAACATGGAAAAAAAGTCTTAGCTACAAAATAAGGTGTAGCATGGTTAAAAAGAGATAAAAGTAACAAGCATTTGCAATGCAACAGGTCTTGCATTTACGAGAGTTTGAGCTATTGGCATTGTAAACGACAATAGCTTAAAGTCTCGCAAATTTGAGACCTATTGCATTGCAAAGACTCAGCGTCCCATGCCGCGCTTTCACATTAATGTCGGTCGTGCCCTTTTCTTTGGACGAGCAGAGTCTAAAGAAAGGGGCACGGCCGCCATTAAAGTGGAAGCGCTGTATGGGGCGCTATTACAAAAAAACCACTTTTGTTTGTCCAGTTGACCTAGAAGATCTCCATGAAATAGTCCTGCGTGCCTAGAGGTTAACTGTATGTAGTATGGCCCTCTTTGTCTGCCTTTAGACACAACCAGACTCAAAGTGCAATCTTGAAGGGCTATTTGGAGGCATGCCTCTGCCACAGTTTTGAGGAGACGGAGTTTTAGACTTAGCATCTTTTGGCGTGTTTCCCCTGAGTTTTTGCTTTCTGCCCTCCCGGTTTTGACTCTGTTTTTGCTGGCGTGTGTTTCTGCACACTTTTCTCACTGCTGATCAGTGGTAAAGTGCAAGTGCTCCTGTGGTAAATTGTGTTTCCATGATTGGCCTATTTGATTTATGGGTCAGTCCCTAGTAAAGTGCACTGTGTGTGCCAGGGCCTGTAAATCAAATGCTGTTGGTGGGCTGCAGCACTGGATTGTGCCACCCACACAAGCAGCCTGTAAAGTGTGGCTCAGGCCTGCAAATTGCAGAGCCTGTGTGCAGTCTGGGACTGCCATGTCGACTTGGCAAGTGCACCCACTTGCCAGGCCCTAAACCTTCCCTTTTCAACATGTTAGTCACCCCTAGGGTAGGCCCAATGTACCTCTGTTGGCAGGGTGCAGTGTATGTGAAAGGTAGGACATGCCCTGGTGTGTGTGGCATGTCCTGATAGTGAATTACAGTCCATTTCGTTTTTCACTATGGCAAGGCTACCTGTTCCCCATAGGACAGAATGGGAAGTTTGTTTATAACATCTTATAAACATAACTGGCCCTGGGAACTAGGTAGGAAAATAAAATGTAGTATGCCTGAACTCAGAATCTAAAGATGCATCTTTTAGTAAAGGTGATTTTTACAATCTGGGTTTGAAAATACCACTTTTAGAAAGTAGATATTTTCTTGCTCAGTCATCCCGTGTGCCTCTGCTGGAATGTGGATGGCCTGTCTGGGTTTTGGATGACAGAAGGCTGGGGAGCAGGAGTGGCTCCAGATAGTATAGGTGGGTCAGGAAATGGCTGAATAGACCTGGGCTGCGATGGGGGAAGGGGGAGGAGATTTCCTTGCACCTCAAAGGGCCTGGTCTGCCTCGGACAATGCAGTCTCCACCTCCTGCCAGGAAGTCACACCAGAGAAGGCAGAACTGGTTCTGGCTGGGCACAGACACTCTCTGCCTAAGAGATCAAAGGATTTTGGGATATAAATATTGGGGCCCAGACCCCTGAACTTTAGAACTCTTTTGGATCAAAAAGACTGCCAAGAAGAAGAGCTGGAGAAGCTGTGAGGAGGAACTACCACTTTGCTGTGTGCTTTGCTGTGTTGGCCTGCAGTGGCTGCTTCTGTCTTGGGCAGTGAAAGGACTGGACTGAACTTTCTGCAATCTACTTTGTGAGTCTCTCCAAGGGCTTGAGGTAGAGCTTGCCCCCTGTTCAAGAAGTCTCAGGAACAACAAAGACTTCAAGCTCTTCTGCCCTCAGCACTGGGGACTGTGTGTTTTGTGCTGCAACAGAAGAAAAACAACTCGACGACATCTACGACACCGCTGCCGACTCCGTGTCCCGAAGGCACCGCAGAGGGTACCGCCGCAATGCCACACCGCGACCCTGGTCTCACCGATGACGCCTGCTGACGCCGCCACTGAGCCGCTGCTCGCACCGCACTCCGCGCCGCCTCGCTTCACGATGACGCCTTGGTATCCCAGACGACACCGATCCACGCCAAAATCGACGCCGCTGCTTGCACCGTGGTTCGAGGGCACCGCTCGTAAAGTTACACGATGCACCGCCCTCATCCCGCACCGCAGCCTTGGCCTACCGACGCCGGCGCCATCGACTTCAGTGCGTCAGCCGACGACAGCGCTTCAGCAACGACGACGCCGCTGCTTGCACCGTGACCTGCCAGCACCGTGACGAGCACCGCCTTCATCTCGCACCGCGACCCTGGTCTCACCGTCGACAACATCGGACGCCGCCACCGAGCTGCTGCTCGCACCGCGACCTGCGGGCACCACACGCAGCACCGCTGCACTTCGCACCGCAGCACCCGGCGCCTGCCGACGCCAGCGCTCCTGACTCCAACAGAGAGGAGATCGACCTGCAACGCGTGTCACCTCGAGGGCCCAGACGACTCCTGCACCGATCTCCGGAACAGACGCCTGTGGACGCCGTGTTTTCGGAAGCTCAACGAGAGGTCATTGACGCCCTGCATTTCTAAAAGGTACTGTTTGCGGGTCTTCCCGACACCGTAGCTGGCCCGCGACGCCGCGGTCGGCCGGAACTGTTTGGATTTGTTTGCTCACGACGCCGTGATAGCCCCGGACGGAGCTACCAACATCAAGGAACTGTTTTTAAAGCTTATTTTGACAACTGTAGATTTTTAAGTACTGTATTGTGGATTTTTATCGTTTTTGGTCTGGTCTTAAAAGTATATAAAAATATTGGCTATTTTTCTAAACTGGTGTGGTGTCCTTTTGTAGTGCTTACACTGTAATACTGTTGGTTATGTGCAAATGCTTTACACACTGCCTCTAGAATAAGCCTGACTGCTCATGCCAAGCTACCAAGGGGGTGAGCAGGGGTTATTTTAGGAGTGTAACTCCCTTACCCTGACTAGGAAGAAGGGTCCCTATTTGGACAAAGGCGCAAGCCCTTGCCAACTAGAGACCCCCATTTCTAACATTGGTTGTCAGCTGTGAGGATAGGACTTGCGTTTGCACTTGACTTACAGTGATTGGGGTGCACTACTACCATATCGCAGACCATTACGTGCCACATACGAGTTCTTTTTCTTTTTGGCCAATTTTTGATCTTGCCAGTTTGAACTTGCTACTTCATCATGCCGGAATCAAGAGCATCATCTATTGCATCCCTGGAAATTGCCTTTGAGGAGGATAGGTTGGAAGCCTACAATGTTAGGGAATTGAAATCAATTTGCAAGAACCTAAAAGTCCAAGTCAGAGGCCTCACTAGGAAGGACGAGCTACAAAAGGCGCTGAGGGCCTGGGTAGCAGCCAGAAATGCAAGTAGGCAATCTGATGATCTCAGTGGAGAGGCGGAGGAGCCTATTTCTAGGGTGGATGTGCATTTGGGAGGGGGGGGAACCCTCCAGGCCAGGCAGCAGTAGCCTGTCCCCAGAGGAGCTGGAGGACAGGCGGGAAGCAAGGAAGTTCGAGTTGGAAAAACTCAGGATAGAAAGTGAGAGGGAAGACAGAAGAATAGCCATGGAGGAAAGGAAGATGCTCTTAGACCATGAGCGAGGTCTTAAGGAGCTGGAGCTAAGAAGTAGGCCCAGCTCAGATGGTGGCAGCAATTCGTCAAGACAGGCAGACAGAATTGTACACATCCCTAAGAATGTAGGCAAGGAATTCAAGAAGGGGGATGACATACAAAGGTGGTTTCAAGGGTACGAGGCAGCAATCCACATGAATGGGGTCCCTGAGGAGAATTGGGGAGCAGGATTGTGGCCTCTCTTCCCAGAAGAAGCAAAGGATACTTTAATAGCTTTGGGTAAGGGGTATCACCTCACCTATCCAGACATGAAGGACGCCCTTCTCACTAAGTATGGTCTTACCCCTGAAAAGTACAGGGATCAGTTCAGGTCCAGTAAGAAGTCTGATGCCAACACTTGGTTGGAATGTGTGGATGTGTTTTGCCGGTCACTGGATGGCTGGGTGAAGGGCACTAATGTGACAGATTTTCAGGGGCTCTACAATTTGATTGCATGGGAGCACTTGTCTAGTCTATGTTTTGCAGATCTGCGACAGCACCTAGTTGATAGTAAGCTGACTGACCCCAGGAAACTTGAAAAGGCAGACCGCTGGGTGAGTACCCGGGTCCACAAGAAAGTGTTTGGGGGAGACTCAGCCAAAGGTGGGCAGGGTCCCCAGCAGAAAAGTGGGGGGGGACAAGGGTAAAGCACAGGAGTTCTCTAAAGGGCCCCAAACTAACACCCAGGGTAAAGGTTCCCATCCCCCCGGAGATAAGAAGCCAGGGGTCTCATCAGGAAAGCCTGCCGAGACCGGCCCCCGCACGCGTTTTGCATGTGACCAAGTGGGCCACATGAAGGGGGACCCCAAGTGTACCAAGGGGACGCAGCCACCCACCGGTTGGCAGTCCAAGGTGTTGGCTAGTGTAGCGCTTGGGGAGGAGGAGGAGTACCCACAGGAGGGTGGGGACCCCGCAGAAATGACCCTCGTCTCACTAAGGGACAGTGAGATGGTCCCAGGAAACCAGGTGCCCCCTAACACAAAGAAATACAGCACCTGGGTGACCATCTATGGGAAAAGGGTAGAGGCTCTCAGAGATACTGGAGCCAGTGTGACCTCAGTACGGTGTCACCTGGTCTCTGAGAGGCAGGTAGTCCCAGGGGCATTCCACCAAGTAATTGCGGTAGACAATTCAGAGCGCCAGTGTCTGGTGGTGCAGGTTCCCTTCGAGTGTGGGGGGGGAGAGGGGTCTCAGGTCCTTTGAGGGTGGTTGTGAGCCCTTCCATGCTTGTAGATTGTCTGCTAGGTAATGACCTGGAGCAGTCCTTGTGGAAGGATGTTGAGCTCAGGTCAGACTTGGAGATGCTTGGGTTGCCAGAGTGGGTGTGCGTGTCCACTTGGTCAATGGCAGCCAGAGAGGGTGGTCAAGAGGACTTGGAGCCTGAAACAGTGGCCCAAGTCCCTGCCAAGAGAAAGGGCAAGGGGCGCGGGAAACCGGCCCCTGAAGTTCCCACGGACCGGGAGGAGGCGGACCTTGAGGGGGACGCCCCGGTGCCTACAGGGGGAGCAGGTAGCTCAACTGGGGGACATCTCTGAGCTGACCCATTGGCAGCAAGAAGTGGGTCCCACCAGGGAGGAATTCTGCAAGGAGCAGAAAGAGTGCCCTGCTCTAGAGGGTCTGCGGCGGCAGGCTGCAGACCAGGCAGCTGGTGATCAGTCCGGATCACATTGGATCTACTGGGAGAATGGTCTCCTATATAGTGAGCCTAAGGTCGCTGAGCCTGGGTCAGCCCGTGTGCTGGTAGTACCCCAGCGTTTCAGGACCTTCCTACTGGGTCTGGCTCATGACGTGCCTTTGGCAGGACATTTGGGGCAGGACAAGACCTTTGACAGGCTTGTCACCCACTTCTTCTGGCCCCAAATGCGAAGGCAGTCAGATGGACATTGCCGGTCTTGCCAAACCTGCCAGGCAAGTGGAAAAAGTGGGAGGAAGGTCAAAGCTCCTCTCCAACCGTTTCCGGTTGTTGGAATACCCTTGGAGAGGGTAGGGATGGACATTGTGGGGCCACTGGATCCCAAGACAGCCATGGGCAACAGGTACATCCTGGTCTTGGTGGACCATGCCACCCGGTACCCGGAGGCAAACCCTATCAGGACAACGACGGCGCCAGTGGTGGGCAGGGCGTTAATGGGGATCTTTTCCCGAGTGGGGTTCCCCAGAGAGGTGGTTTCTGACCGGGGGACCAACTTCATATCGAAGTATATGACATCCCTGTGGAAGGAGTGTGGTGTAACTTACAAGTTCACCACTCCTTACCACCCACAAGGTAACGGTCTGGTCGAGAGATTCAACCGGACCTTGAAGGGCATGATTAAGGGTCTAACAGAACCCATGAGGCGTAAGTGGGACGTCCTCTTGCCGACGCCAGCGCTCCTGACTCCAAAAGAGAGGAGATTGACCTGCAACGCGTGTGACCTCGAGGGCCCCGACGACTCCTGCACCGACCTCCGGAACCGACGCCTGTGGACGCCGTGTTTTCGGAAGCTCAACGAGAGGTCATCGACGCCCTGCATTTCTAAAAGGTACTGTTTGCTGGTCTTCCGGACACCGTAGCTGGCCCGCGACGCCGCGGTCAGCCAGAACTGTTTGGATTTGTTTGCTCACGACGCCGTGATAGCCCCGGACGGAGCTATCAACATCAAGGAACTGTTTTTAAAGCTTATTTTGACAACTGTAAATTTTTAAGTACTGTATTGTGGATTTTTATCGTTTTTGGTCTTGTCTTAAAAGTATATAAAATATTGGCTATTTTTCTAAACTGGTGTGGTGTCCTTTTGTAGTGCTTACACTGTATTACTGTGGGTTATGTGCAAATGCTTTACACACTGCCTCTAAGATGAGTCTGACTGCTCGTGCCAAGCTACCAAGGGGGTGAGCAGGGGTTACTTTAGGAGTGTAACTCCCTTACCCTGACTAGGAAGAAGGGTCCCTATTTAGACAAAGGTGCAAGCCCTTGCCAACTAGAGACCCCCATTTCTAACACTGAGGTTTTAAGCAGTTGAACAGCTGGAGCAGCAGTGGTTTCTATTGGAACATTTAATGAAAGTGCTGCTTGAAGCTGGAAATGTTAGCAGCATCTGTTGGCACCTCTAAGGTATTTAGATAACACAACAGTTGCATAATACAAAAGAACACAACATGAATTTAACAGGGCATAACAAAACAGGAAAAACAGAGCACTACTCAGCAAACAATACAATAACAGTGCAAAAAACGTTACCACCACAACGAGGGGTGGGAATCATAAAGCGCAAATATGCTTGTCGCCACAAAGACAAATCTACTTTCGTGATACGTTAGTAAAAGGGGTTTGCATCAAAGGCTACCTTACCAACAAGGACATGCAACGGTGCCGGTCAGCAGCCCAGGGTCTCTGAATGCAAGCCATGGAATATTAAATGACCATGTGTGTGTGTCATAGCCTGCTAAGGGCCTGAGATAGTGACTGAGGGCTAAATAAGGTGACAAAGGTAGATGAACCTCACTGAGAAAATACTGGGGATGTTTGTGGACCAGCTGTGTCTGGAGTAGGTCTGTTAAGAAGGAAATACGACAGATCCCTCTTCTCCAGTCCCAATGCCTCTTATTTCTTGAGGTCAGAGTAATTTCCCGATACAGAAGGCAGGAAGAGAGGTTAAAAACCCAAAGCCATGCCTAGGCCTCCACGGACAAGGAAAGGGTTAGAAAAACAAACGTTGCTTAAAATATATTGCTCTAGTCCGATTAAGTTTAGGCCACTTTCCGTTTCACTTTTTCCACCCACAGTATTAAATGAAAGACATGCAGTCTAGAAGCGACACGTACAATACTGGGGTAGATTTTCGATTTCAAACAAATCGACAATTAACCAAGTTTGTTTCATAATGGGACATTTATTTTTAGGAAAGCATTGTCAGGAAGGTCACAGAGAGTGCATGTGCAAATCAGCTGTGAACTTCAATTTGGATTTTTGTGTGCACTTCACTCCCCATACGTGAAGCAAAAAATGTTATTTACCATTTCTCCCTTTTGAAACTTCAACACTAATGCAGGTTAATAAAAAATTAAATGACTCACATTTCAGTCTCTTAATCTCCTTGTTAGGCGTTCATGAAGGACACACGTGTGTGAGAGGTTTACTGTGTTGTGAAGGTCAGACCTGCTTTGATTTGGGTCCCGCATGTGTTGGTCCACTTCAAAAAGTATCCACACAAAAATTACATATAGGGCACAGTTCTTATTGCGGCCACATTAATGCAAGACACCGTCACCCAAAAACGTTTGCAGGTTAGAATTTTTAGGACATACTTTAAAGCCATTACTGAATGCTTAAATATGGTACTTTGTGTGTCTTTGCAGAAACTTACTTGGAGACATCCTCCGCACCTGGATAGGAGTCAGTTTGTTTTTGTGTGCTGTGCTTTGCTGCTAGGATCTTGTCTGTCAGCTGCTGTGTCCATAATGGGCCAGAATAGACGAACAGTAACATAACAAGACTGAGGTTTGAATATTACAAATCTCCCCGCCTCCATGATGGTTTTTCCCTAGAACCGTTTGAGCACTTTGGTCATTTCTGGTCATTGGTAACGTTATGTAAAGCCACCTCATTTGAAAGTGGATGCATTTAATCTGGATAATTAGATTAAATACATTGTAAATGCAGAATGTACATTTTAAAAGTGCAGATGCTAGCTAGATAAATCCAAGTAATAGAAGGGAATGCCATCAGGATTGCTAGTAGTTTAAGATGCTAGATGCAGGCAGGTCGCTTCTATAGGTTTTAGCAAAGCTGGTACCTTATGATGCTCTTTACGCAGCATTAAAACAAAGACGCTGAAAATAATGTCTTTTTGTAGATTGGGAGAGCTCCTGCAGAAAAACACTGCTTTGCCTCGAGCTTTCAGCATCCTTACATCAGTGTATCAATAGTGGACTCAGACCAATTCACAAAGAAGTTTGCATGTGTAGATCTCCACGTTTTCGCTATTCACTATTTCAGAGTGTGATGTACACCTAGATCAGGCTTCTCTAATGAGTAGCTCGTGACTAAATGGTAGCGCTCGAGCTCCATATAAGTAGCTCTTATGTGTGCAGCCCAGCCTACTAAATTAGAAGCTTGCGCTATGGCTACTGTGTATTACCCCCTGTAGAGGCATTCCACCCTGGCAAAGTTTCTTTAGGTCACAGCCTACCAGACCGCGCACTAGTCTGGTTTGCTAAAGAGATCTTGGGGACATTCAGAAAGCTAACCGAGAAATGCATTAGTCGTTGCTTACCACTGGCTTTGTGATTTGTAATTCACATTTTCTGGCTTTCTATTTGCTGGATTTATTTGCTTTAGGCTATCCAGCTTGAGTTTGTCCCTCCCATTGTTCAAACCTTGTTCACTGTATTCTTCCACAAACTCTCCCTCTGTGAGCAGGCCTTTAAATCTTGTTCTTATCTGGTCACATTTGACAAGACAAGAATAAGATTTAAAGGCCTGTTCACAGAAAGCGAGTTCCTGGAAGAATACAAAACATTTGCTGTGCATTCCAAGACAGAGGTCCAATGTTAAACTCCCTCTACTGAGGGAGCTTGGAGGTTACTTTTCTTTTTCCGACTTCAAAAAGGGAGAGAATTTAGGTGACAATCCTGATGAGTATCCATGTAAGAGGAGACTCGGGTGTAGGATGTTATTTTTTCTAGCACACAAAAAAACAAAACAAAAAAAAACGAACTGCGCTGATGTTCCAGAATGTATCAGAATTAGTACAAATGAAGGACATTTTCTTTTGCATTTCTGAAGGTGGAAACAAATATTTGTATACGATGAAAACAATCAATACACTAGGTCATGACATTTGCACACATTATCGTTTCTGTGCAATAAATCTGTATTTCAGTGCAAATGTAATGGTCATTTCATCTGAAAATGTGTTGTCTGTAATGGCAGTGCGCTATCACACCACGCATACTCCACACTATGCCACTCCACTCTATACTCTTCCACTCTATGTCCAGCCACTCCATTCTATGACACTCTAAAACATGCCACTTCACGACTATGCCAAACGACTACATGGCACTCCAAACTACCCCACTCACTCAATGACAAAACTCCACTTTATACCACCCCATTCCAATCTACCCTACTCGCCTCCAATCTATCCCACTCCAATGTCCCCCCATCTGCCTAACTTCAATACAATCTATCCGAATCTACATCACTCCAATCTACCCCACCCCAATTTACCCACCCCACTTCAATCTATCCAACCCCAATCTAATCTACCTCACTTCATCTACCCCACCCCACCCTACGCCACTCTTCCCCAATCCACTGCATTCCACTTTAATCTACCCCGCTTCATCCCAATCTTCCCCACTACACCCCAATCTTCCCCACTACACCCCAATCTACCCTGCTCCATTCTACCACAATCTATCACACTCCATTTCACTCTACCCAAATCTATCACATGCCACCCAAATCTACCACATGCCACCCAAATCTAACACCCTCCATCCCACTCCACCCCACCCTACCACACTCAACCCCACTGCACTCTACCCAACTGCACCCCACCCTTCATCACCCCAATCTATCCCACTCCACCCCAATCTACTCTACCCCACCCCAAACTACCACCACTCCAAGCCAATCTACCGCCAATCTACCACCAACATACTCCATTCCACTCTACTCCACCCCACACCATTAACCTTCAGCCGTGCTGAACAGCAGCCACACTGGTGTCAATTAGTGGCTAAAACACATTGCCAAAGCCAATCGCTCCAGCATAGGCCAGACCTACGCCAATGCTTGCTTACATTACTGCTGCCAACTGTGCCTGATAAACTGACACGGTCGCTGCTGGTAACCTTCCATAATGTTGGAACCAATGTAATCCTGTCTGATGGCCACTTGAACAACATTAGCAATATTAGTAGCTCAAAATTATTTTCATTGATCATAAGTAGATCATATTACAGAAAAGGCTGGAGACCCCCTGACCTAGATATAGACTTAAGGGTAGCCAACTCTTAACTGAAGGGGTGAGACTCCTACAGCTGAATTTACAAGTGTAAAGCCACAATCTGTAATGTTTCACATGTTTGTGGAGATCGACCTAAGAAAATGTAACGAAATGTACATTTTTCAAATATTACATTAAAGACTACTTAAAATATATGCATTTATTTCGAATATGAACTGTATTAAACTGTAAATTTAAACAGATAATTTTTAATACCTTAAAAATTACCAACCTTCACTAACATTTTTATTTAATTTGTAACAAACAGTTATACGTTAATTTAAAATTTTAAAATAAGTGATCATTTTAAACATATGTGAGTTATTACATTAAAACAACAACATTTATACTTAGTCAATTGTTTAAAACTTAAAATTGTATTGATTTTACAGTAAAATCTATTTTACATTATTTCATAAGGGGTTGGGTATATATTCTAGCCTGCAACCATAGTTTTCTAGGGGAGCACTTTGCAGTACCAATATTTGGCGATGTGTTTTGCTTGACTAATTTAAGGTTGGGCTGGAGTACATTTAATCTCGTTTGTCACTGCTAGGGCTCTTGCATTTGAAACTGATTTTGTGAATCGCAATCGTCTTAATCCTATGTGGGTATGTGGTTTGTATATCTCTTCCTAAACCCATCTTCAAATTTCCCTTGACCCACCCATTTTGTACTAATTATGACCCCTTTTCCCATTAGTCCCTCCTACATTTATTACTATAGCCTTATAGTCCGCTGCCGAGGGGTATGCAGACTGTTAAAGGCCCTGAACCAGAGTTACAGACCCTGAACCAGAGTTAAAGGCCCAAGCCACAGGCGAAGGCCTATATTGAGGGAGCGGGTCTTTAACAACTGGTATAGCCAGAGGCAGAGGGGTTAGAAGGCTATTAGAACATCCTACCCACTAAGGGTAGAGATGCCCACCTGTTCTAGATAGGAGAGGTGGAGCTATCCGGCCATATAAGTTTGTCAATTACTTTTGCAGTGCATTAAGTAGTACTTCGGTACTATATGTACCCCAAAATGTCTTGTGATTCATAGCGGCCATGCAGAATGCTCTTTGAATCAGATAGTCAGCTTATTTAAAAACAAAAATAGGTGGCCAGCGAGGTCCTTATGAATGGTAGTTGCCAGTTTATTGAAAGAGTCTTAATCCCTTAGTAGAAACACAGACTCAAAACATACTTCTTCTCCCCATCAGGTGGTCACATAGTAGGCAGATTGCTATTCCACAATCACGTTTTTTCATGTATTGATTGAGGGGTAAGAATGTAGAACAGGCCTCCCCAGCCTGTAGATGTTTTGGTGCAGCGGTTGTGGTGGTGCATTAATGTCCTGCTTTCATTCTTCCAATTTTAGGATATTCATCCATGGTAAATTACTACATAGAAGTATATGTTTGAATATCTTAAAATGCTTTCTCTTCATATGTTATACTTTGGTGCTCCAATTTCTCTATGTATGTTTATCAAGGGCCGTTTCATTTGCTTAGACTAGAAAGAAGTTGCCATGGATTAGGGAGAAATCTACAGGGAGTAACATTTTGGAGTAACAGTCTGGGGCACGCTATGGAGTATTATGACAAAGGTGACACCTTCCCGCATTTTGTCCCAAAAGGCCAGTTTACACCATTAAAAAAAAAAAACCTTGGGAGGTAATCAGCACCTCCACAAGTACCCGATACCACTCTTTGATTGCGAAGTAGTGCATGCTCATGTATGACTGAAGTGAACAAGCGGTATACCCTACATACAAATAATAGGAGCAAAAATTAATGAAATTTATGCGGTTAGAAGGGGATCTGAAAGGTCCTGCAGAAAGCTGGATTACCTTTCGAGCATCAATCAACTGCCTGAAAACATGTTGAAACAAGGATGCTGAAGTCAATAAACAAACTCCCTTTGACATCCCACCCTGTTTTTTAATCTAGCCAATGGTGCCCTAGTTAAAAAAAAAAAAAAAGTCTCTGGGTTCACCTGCAGGGTATTTTAACTTTGTTCTATTTCCAGACCCCTTTGACAGTCTTTAAGACTACCATCAAAGTGCTCCCTCCAAAAGTGGGGTTGAGCCCATCTGGCAACAATAGCGGTGCCGGAAGTAGGACTTAATGACGAGGCATGCTACACTGTGTGGGTAAGAGTCCTTTTAAAAAAATAATAACCATTTTGTCTGGTGAATATAGAGAACATTGGCATTATTCTGCTACTGGTAGGACCGCTCTCTCCAGTACTACTGTTAAGCCTCAGGGAAACAGTTGTATATCCACATAAATCTTTCCCTCTCCCCCTTTTATGGTTTATGGCAAAATCTGTATACGCGTACTGTAATGGAATGGTCATGAGAGATGGATCTTTTTCAACCAAAGGGTGGTTTGATTGCTAAATATATACTGCAAGATAAAATAGAGCAGTCAAATACGAGTTGCAGTACATCAGACCACATTCATCATGATCATCAAATAACTTTATTTCGCCGAAAGAATGATGGCATAAAAGTATTCTACAAAATATAAATTCCAAAGTATTAGAAAAACATTACAAGATAAAAGATGTCTATAAAAGCTCAGATACATGAAATACAATTAAAAAGATTAAAAACATGATCAATTAAAGAAATTCATTCATAAGATCAAAAATTAATCGAGTGACCCTTATCTTACTTATAAAATTCACACTAGGGATTTCGACTTCTTGTCTTTATAACAGCTAAGAAGAACGAGGCCAAACAGAAACATACCAGGGGATCCAGTAATTGCCGGAAGTATTAAAGTGCTGGGTGACATTGTCTGATATTTAATTTATGAATAAGTGGGAGGATATATCTTTTCCTTTCATTCAGATACAGCTTACAGAAAAAGACAATATGCAAATCATTCTGAGGCGAATGGTTATCACATGGGCATAAAGAAAGGGCATCAATGGAGTAAGAATTCGGGGGAGAACCTAACATAAGCGTGATGTAATTTAGTCGGAATCTCTGTAATATGCATCTATGCTGAAGATTCGTTACAAAAGACTGGTATGAGGTCAAAGAATTGATTATAGTAGGGGCTAAAAGAAAATGTCTAACTGTGGTCAAATTACAGTTGAGGTCATACCTTTTGTTTTCGAAATGATCTAATAGACTAAGCTTCAATTCTTTTTTGGATATGGTCAAACATGAATTTGGGTCCTCAAATAGTTTACGTAACCCAATTGCTTGGAGATTGACCTCAACATATTTTAGCCATTTGATTTTATGTACCCCATCTAAACTCAGGCAGTCCACCAAAATATGTCTAGTTAGACATAGGGTTTCTTTCCTCCATACGGCGTGCCACAAAAGGATTGGGGCACTACGAATTTTATCTGTTATATAAGGGGCACTCAGCTCCGAGTGGACGATGTAAGAGGAACACAATTGCGGAACGCCTAGCAATCTTTTCAAAAAGCCGTCCTCTATAGTCTGTAATTTTGAAATATCCGAAAAGCCCCAAACAGCTGACCCATACGCAATGATAGATAGTGTTTTTGCCTCATAGATCTTTATTACATTTAATGGCTTTGAGCCAAGCTTTATTAATCTAAAAAGCCCTCCAATACTTTTTCCCATTAGGGTTCCTCTATTAATCACCATATCCACCCCTGTATTTTTCCTGTTAAGAATAATCCCAAAATAATTAAATGAATTCACAATCTCAAGATTTCGGTCTTTAATAGACAAAGTGGAATGTTTGTTAGAGTCGTACCCGCCACAAGTACAAATGACTTAGATTGATAAATCCTCATGTCCAGATTGTTCATAAATTTTATGTACTCCTCTACGAGTCTTTGCAGTGCATTACCAGTTCGCGCCAAAAGCCCTGCATCGTCTGCATAGAGGAGTATCGAGACAGGAGAAGATCTGATGCGGGGGACATCTGAAGTAGAACCTACCAAGGCTGACTCCACCGCATTAGTATGCAAAGCAAATAAAAAAGGGGCGAGTACACACCCGTCTCACACCGCGGGTAATTTTAAAATACTGTGTACATTCTCCCTTATTTCCGTAGCGTACACAGGCCGTAGCATTAGCATCCATCTCTCGGATGAAATTAATTATCTGGATCTCTATTCCCATGTCCTCCATTATTGCCCATAACTTGGACTGGGTCACACAATCAAAGGCGGCCGATAAGTCCATAAATGCCATATACAAATGGGCATTCTTAGCCATCGTATACTTCGCAGGTATGAGCTTTAAATTAAGGCACTGGTCTACCGTCCCCTTTCCTTTTCTAAAGCCATATTGGCTAGGGATTATTATGTTCTTTTCAGAGGCCCAGTTCTCCAATTTGTTCAGGAGTATCCGCCCCATTAGTTTTGCTGTCGTATCTAATAGGGGGATAGGTCTATAGTTTTTTGGTGCGGTCTTATCCCTTTTCTTAAAAATCAGGAGTATGACAGACTATTTGCAGGATACCAACAGGCTTGTTTGGCCTATGGTGTTAAAAACATTTGTGAGTAAGGGACCCAGAGGTCCTGGTTATCCAGGAAGAAGTTGATCGGGACCCCGTCAGGTCCAGGGGCCTTAGATCTCTTAGAATGATTCAGAGCGAGTTTAATTTCATCCCAACTAAAGGTTCAGGAATCTCCGGAATTATAGATTGGCAAGGCCGCACACGGGGCTTTAACTTGCCCTGGATTCCCAAAAAGTGCTCCAAAATGTTCAGCCCATGCGTCCTCATCCACATGGGACTCTAGAGAAGTCTCCTTCTCCTCTCAAGAAAGGAGCATTAATTATGGACCAAAAGTCCCTGCTGCTGTTTAATGCACATTCATAAAGAGACCTTGGAACCTATGTAGCCAGACAATGGTCTTTCCCAAAATGAACAAGCACAGGCGATTGTGAAGATGTGCACAAAATGATGCACGATCACTAGCACTTAGTACATGCTGTGCATGTATGCAGTCCAATCATGCATCAGACAATTCCCGTGGACCATGGAAAGATTTAGTTATTAATGCAGGTCTTCAATTAAATTAATTGGAAAGATCATTTGAGAGATCCATTTCTTTCAGGAGAAACATTTTCTGTTAGATTCTCAGGGGTGTTGGCTTTTGTGAAATATCTGTTGGTCCAAGGGATGGGATGCTTCAGAAATCTTGCCCTGTACCCAAAACTCACTTGCCCATTTCACTTTATGCAGTGAAGTGACGAATTATTGTAGTGTTCTCAATTTAACAGAGCTCTGATAATAATCTTGCTGTTTATACCAGGGGTAATATTGTGTAAAGGTTTGGATTCATGCAAGGCTTCAATTCGGTCTAATTCATGATTATACCGTACTCCGAACATGCCAGCTTTGTAGTTACGTCAAGTCTGAACATTCACAGCCTCAGTTTCTAAATCGGATGCATTTAGTTCAACATTTTGATCAAAGTAGGGCTCTGAATAGGCCAGTATTTCTTTTATTGTGGAGCTCTGATTAGTTCATCTAGGATATACAACTGCACAAATTACACCACTGCTAGCTTTCCCTCATTTCCTAGAAACAGTCTTGTGACCTGCTCTGGTTAATATACTTTTAAGCAGTCACTCAATTTCACAAGAGTGCACATCATTTAAAAGTAGGCAGGTAGAAGTTTAATGTGATAAATGCCCCTACTGTGAAACGGCCCTAAAAGCTATTTTCACTGTAGTAGGATTGAATGTTCCACAGAAAAGCATTGGGATACAATATTACATTTAATATTGTTATATTTGGTTAGTAAATATCTACTAAGTTCAAGGTTGGGCTTTTTTCAATATGTATTATATGCCCAATTCACTGGTGAAATCACATTTATAATAAATATTTTGGAAAGGTTACTTTTAGAAAATTTTAATTTTCCCTGCCCAAGGCCTCTACAGGCCCATTTGCATGAGCTATACCGGTTACCCAGGAGCTGAATAGTTCTGTCTATGTCTGAGGTATGAACCTGCTCCCAGAATGGAGGTGAAGGCCTTGGGGGAGGAAGGTGTTCTATTCCTCTGGCAGGATGAAAATCTGGGCTGCCCACAAAATTAACTTCAAAAAGCCCTCCTTTGTCCTACTCAGCCAGACATCAATCCAGAGGAAGAGGGGCCGCTCCGAGAACCAGTTTTGAGAGACCACAGAGGAGGGGTTGCTTTTTTCCCTAGCCACACCTAGAGGGTGGGGCACAGGAGATCTGCTCAGTGGAAGGAAGGTTCTGCCATCTCGGCTTTAGGTAGAGAGGGGCACTGTGGGATAATCTACATTAAAACATGCAGAGGTGCAGCAAAAGTAGGTAGTATCACCCCTGGGAACTTTTACCCCATTTGATAGGGAGTAGCCAGGAGTTGCGTCCCCGCCCCGCCCCGCCACCGCCTCAACCCCTACCCCCTGCCGCCCAGCAGGTGCCACACAATGCTGTACCTAAAATCCTGGACCCTTGGCTGGTGTCAAAGTGTACTCCTCCCAACATATCCCAAAACCTGGGACTTAGAAACTATTTGATTTCCAAGACCTTCAGCGGACTGGGACCAACCTGCCAAGTGGATCCAAAGGAGGTGAGTTGCTGCTTGGCCAAAGTCATTTTGGTGTGATTTTATTTAATTACATTTACTCTAGTTTTCTACATTGGCTTGGGATTTTCCTTATGTTGTGTTTTGACTTTACTATTGTTTGAGTACTGCATAAATGCTTTACATATTGCCCCAAGTTAAGCCTGTCTGCTCTGTGCAATAATTTCCAGGGAGTTGGCCCAAGGGAGTAGCCGGAAAATTAAAATACCCACACTTAAAACATACCTCTAATCAGACCAAGAGTGCAAAGCGCACAAACGTGACTTCTTAAACAAGTTCCTTTCACCCTCTCCTTCCATCTATCCATCTATTTACCCTTCCATCCATCCATTGCTCCACCTCTCCATCTACCCCCTATTGCACCATCCATTCAGCCATCTTTTCACTCATCACTGATTAATAATGGAGGTCACACAGTCTATCCTCACAATTATGAGCAAGGCTACGGAGTTAGCCGAAATTAGTTAAGCCCCAGCAATTAAATAAAAACACACTAGTCAGCCCTGTGGCGTGCCAGCGGCTTTCTTGGAGAGGAGAGTAGATTCAGGGGTACTGGTCCCCGAGGAAGGTCGTGCACCACCTCCAGTTTGGAGCATGTCGTCAAGCCGCTTTTAGGAGGAGAGTATTATTTGAGGTGGTCACTCACCCCCCTGAACTAATACCCTAATTTTTTACATGGCCCAATTCTCAAAGCTATTTATTCATATACCTTTGGTTTATATGTGCAAAGGTTGGCTCTGTGCTCAAAAGGACTTACTCACATTAGACTACCATGTGAGATACTTTACTCACATGGCCTGGAAATAGGCTGAGAGTTGTAGTTCCAGGACAGAAAATGCCCAGAGTTGATGCACACCCAGAAATGTACATCTTTAATTTGATTCAATAATCCCTGCTAATCCATTCTCACACTGAAGCAGGTGGGAAATATATTTCTCACACAAGCAGGAGTAGAACGATTTCTAGGAGATAACTGCCCCTCCTCCACAAACAAGTGGGGGTGTAGGAAAAGAAGAAGTTTCTACAGCAGGAAAATATTTCCATGAATTTGCACTCTCAGCCTATTTTAGAATAAGTAAATATAGGTTATGTGTATTTGATCACGCGTACATTAAATTCACCATGGTTGTCAGGAGTACAGTTTCCCGGCCTATTTCTGCAAACTGATGTAGGGTAATAACAGGAATACATTTTATAGACACATACATACAAATATAAAATCCCAAACCCCAAAACAAACATTTCAGGAGAGGAATAGTTTTAAGCCTATATAAGTAATGAACCGGTCAAGGTCAATAAATGGATGTGCTGAAAAAGATAACTGTGGGTTCCGTAGAAATACATAGGTCACAGTGCACATTAGTTTTAGGAAACACACATAGAAGTTACATGGACAATTTAGCTGCGCTGAAACTCAAATAGATTATACTTCTTTGCAGATTCACACTTGACAGGACATCAATAATTAGTATAGATCTCTACAGACAAAAGTCACCCCATTTCTATCGGTTAAACAAGCACACCAAGAGGCCAACAGTAGAAATAGCTTTTTGTATTGTCATGGAGCACCGAGTACAGGCTGTAAACAAGTGTGGATTCTGCCTCAGCCCAAGCCAGTTGAAAATATGTTAAAGTCATATAGGCTGGGCCCACTGACGGAAAACAAGAGCTAATCACTCACTATGCAGAAAAACAAAAATGTTTTTCCATATCTCACCCTTATTCTGAGAACTAAAAGAAAAACCCACAAGAGGGGCTTCTGTTAAACATAGGTACGTATATTCTTAGAAATACTTACGCGTTTAGGTAATCTTATCTGACCAGCTTGCTATTTGCATCATAGAGCAATTTGTTACTTGTGTTTTTGTGGCTTTTTCAGTATATATATATATACTACTGCTTATAATCCAGAACTTTGAACTTCCGACTTTGGTCTCTGAGACTGGCTGATTTTCCCAAGTGATTGATTGATTAAAACCATATTATTGTGTAAAATTGTTCTGTCTTACTTCATTAACCGATTTTCCTCCAATAAAACTCTGAATTCCTTAAAGTAATTAATCTGCACGAATGCAAGGTTGAAGAACTGCAGTTGCAGTTTATGTCTGTCTTTAGGAATGGGCCCCCCAATTTTTTATTTTTATATCGCTGATCTGCATCAAACACGTTTTATTAAACAATGCCTTGGAGAAATGGTATTTGAATTTATCCTTTAACATGGTGTATCAGTTTGGCAAAACTTATTGCAAGCCTCGTTTTTCAATTACTATTTTAGTACATTAGGTTTTCAAAACAAAATCAATTTTGCTTCCATTCTTATGGTTTGATTTGCAAAAAATTACGGAGTGTTCTCCAAGTATTGAAATTGACCATAAATGATTTAATTATGCAAACAAGTGAATGTTTTTACGCTAGGGCCATTGACTGCAAACTGAGCTTACACCTCAATTAATTTATTAGAGTGCCCACCCCAATATTAAAGGCTTTACATTCATGAAATATATGTGCAATTGCAAACATTATATACAAGCAAATCGTGCATTAGCAACAGAAAATCCTCTTTCCCATAAACCTACAGTCATGCTGTAAATTCTCGGATAAGGATTTTTCTGCAGGGTGGGTGGGCTTTCTTGTAGATGAACAAAATAAACATAAAAACTTGTTATTGACCCAACACAATATATTCTGTGGATTGAGCAATTTTAGAATGCTTTAGGAAAACTCGAACCCCCATGTTAAGTGATTATGGGCCAGATGTAGCAAGCAAAATTGCGGTCGCAAACGCTGAAATTCGCAGAATTTCAGCGTTTGCGATCGCAATTCAGCTGTGTGCGATGCAGGTAAGTAGAAACCCACTCGCAAAATAAGGAATCGCAAAATTTGCGATTCCCTATTTTGCGCAAGCATTTAGAGAATCGCAATTTGCGATTCCCTAAATGCTATTCTGGGAGACATCACAAATTGCGATTTTGCTGTAAGGAATCGCAAATTACCACCAACTTCAGGTTGGTGGTAAAGTGAGATTTCCTTTAAAAATGCAATTTTATGCATGTTTCGAAGTGCCATGTGGCACACATACATGCCCTTAGGGCATGTATGTGCGCCACATGTGCACACCTGCACATTTCAGGGGTGCAACAGGGTGTCCTTTAGGAACCCTTGCATCCCTGAAATTGCGTGCGCAATTTGCGAGTACCTATTAGGTACTCGTAAATTGCGCACGCTATTCCCATTCATTCCTATGGGCCTCTTGGCCCATAGGAATGAGTGGCAGGCCATTCCTTATTTGCGACTCGCAAATAAGGAATGCGTAGGAATCGCTAAATATTCGCAGATTCCTACCTACATAGCAGTTTGCAAGTCCTTAATAGCGATTCGCTAAAAATCGCTATTAAGGACTCGCAAAACTGATTTTACCTACATCTGGCCCTATGTCTTTACCACTGGTCTAATGTTCTAAAATTTCGTAATTCTCTGTAAATTAGCCATTAGATTCTACCGTGTTTTGACCAATTTATAGTGCTACAAATAAGGCTTTTGTCACTACATCTGAATTAGATCCTCCTTATTATGTACGCCAGGCACCCAGACTACCTAACAGCACCAGAAACATTTATGCAAGTGGCTGCCCCAACTTCGGCCCCCCTGCTCTATCATCTGAACCCGTGACATGAAAGCTACAATTACAAATATTATCAAACTAAATTTAGTAAGTCATTGTCCAATAATAAAGAACCCCACAGAGAGCTCTCTGTACTCTCCCACAGGAAAAAACTGGTATGCCGCAAAAATACCAAATATCTTTAAGCATATTCAAGTCACTCCTTACTTGCTTTGCGAAGGACCCTACAAAAACAATTTTAATTTCAATAAGAGCAATCACCTAATTTCAATTATCTTATTGAGGTTAGTTCCAGCTGCTTCGAAACAAACCACAAACATGATACACTATGTTAAAATGCCTTTTCCAGACTAATATGAGCTCACGTAACCAATCCTACAACTCCTATACAAATCCTAGACTCAACTATGATTGATAGACACTGGATAAATGAAGCCTCACAACCACATATGAATCTCCTAGAGGCACCAAAATACACCCCTCCCCCCCCCCCCAAAAAAAATAAAGATATTACAGATAGAAGGGTAGCCATCATAAACAGATTCTCTCTTTCCTGGTCGAACCTTTGGAACATGAGATTTTAGATTTTGCAATATCTGGGTGTGGAACTCGAGACAGAGACAACCTTGATCAAAATACACATTACAGGGGGGCGTGGCTTCAGCGCCGATAGTGATGGTCACACTTCTGTGGGGCTCCGAATCAACAAATGCAACCCATGTCAAGAGAAGAATAAATAAACATCGGAGGCAGTGAGGAAATTGACGCCGGAAAGAAAATATGCGGCGAGGGTAAAATATGCCCGGACCGTGAACTAAGGCCTAGGAGAGGGCTAAGACCCCGGTCTAAATTTGCGGCTGTGCCCGGCCGGGTGCATAAGTGACACTGGCGTGGGTCAAGGAAGACTCGAAATCGAAAAGGCGGAGGCCGCTGACCGCGGCAAGAACAAGGCAGTGGATAATAATCCCCAGGTCCCCGAGCGGAGCCCGAAACATCAAAAACAGAGGAGTGGTGCAGGGAAGCGGTGGCGGACCTGGGTAGGTCGCACCGCTGAGTACGAAAGGCCGCACCAGAGTTGCAGACCCGACGAGCTGCCCCCGGTGAGTGAGTGAGGAGGCAGTGGACCGGGCAATAGTGCTCTTGGCTAGGGAATAACTATAAACACTGGTAGGCGCCAGCAGGGAGGAGACCGAAGCGAACAAGCTGAATATTCAAGATGGCAACAGCTTAAAAAAGCGCAGGCTGCCGAACCCGGAGAGGAGGAGCCCGGGACAAGAGAGACCGCTTAAAGCGCGAGGGAGCAGGGAGGCAGGAACCGCCGTCACATATTGACCAACTATACCGCACAAAAGAGCTGAATATCTGAAAAGCAACAGCAGTCACTGAAGCAGACAGAAGTAGAGGCCAGGCACTGCGGTAGACAGCAAGAAGGCAGTGAAAGAGGGCCAAGGCAAGAAGGGGAATAGGTGTGTTTTTAAAGGTCCTAGAGACATTCATGGGCGTCCGCAGGAATTATTCCAGGGGGAGCAAGATTTTAACCTCATCACCATCCTCCGACATTGTGTGTGCCAGGTGGAGCACAAGAAACACTGGGGCGCAGGAGGAGCCATGGGAGGCAGGAAGCAGGCTGCATATGATCTCATACACAATATGGTTGTGCCACAGCCATCTCTTTCTTTTGTGGCCTTTGGTAGATCTCATTCACACCTTCTAGCAGTTGGCAAAGAAAAAAGCAGAGCTGCAGACAGGAGCGGCTCTTGGCCAAAAGTGAAAAAGCACAGGCATGCAAAGGGTTTAGAAGCCTGATGCAAAGGCTTAATGGAAGGATCAAGCTGCCATTGTCTGATTAGCAATTTCTAATCTGTTTTTAAGTCCCCACTATTGAATACACCACATTATTCATACACACATGATCAAGGCAGTGAAGGCACTATAACTGCATTATAAAACGAACCATGTAGAGTCAGCCTGCATTTGCTGTTAACGCACACAAACTAATAAGAATTAAAATATATGACAAATGTATTTATTTTGGAAATGTATTAACTTAAATATATTAAAATAAATACAATCAAATATATTACCATAAATAAAATAACAGCTGTTCTCTTCCAAATTGGAAAATAGAACATATAAACTTAACCTGGATTACTGTTGCAGGAACTGCAAACATGTACAGTCTTGCTGAAATTTAAAAGTCACATTTTTCCATGAGTAGTAGTTTTATACAGTTTTTGTTCACTGGTTAGTGTACTGATCTCGAAAAAGGAAGTGTAAACGTCTGTAGTTTTGTGCAGATTTATCAATTACTTTTTCAATCAGCTGTTTGTTTTCATCAATTTTTGCTCGATGTATGCTCCTCATACACAAACTCGATAAGCGATCATCTGCCATTGTCGATCTCAACCAGGTTTTCACCCTTCTCATTGTGCTGAAAGACCTTTCCACTGTGCAAGTGGTCACTGGTAATGTGAGAGCAATGAGAATTGCTTGCTGGACTGATGGAAATAAATCTGTGTGGTTTAGCAAATCCAGAAATCCATTGTCAAACTGCGCATCCTTCATTGACCAGATCTGAAACCATGTGACTGCTTCGGCTTCCAGGTTTTCAATGTCGTAAATTTCTCTGATGTTTGCAAAATGGCATTTGTATTGCTCAAGTGTCATTTTTGCCATATGTTTTGGGTAAAGTGAGAACAAACTCAAATTTTTCTTGTTTTCATTGCCAAACCGGCTTTCTAATGATGCGATGATCGAGTCCATGTATGGCACATAGATAAACTGGCGATAGTATTCTTCCACAGAAGAGGAACCAAAATTAGAACGAAATATTTGCCGGCCACACTGTCTGGGAACACAAAGTTCGATGTTCAGTTTTTCTGCCAGTGTTTGAACGTTTGTAAAAATGTCCTTAAATTGCTCTTCTGCTTTTTGTCTGTGATCATGGAACACAGTCAGAAGGTCTTGCACGTGATTACACACCTTGAGGATATCAAGCTGAACAGCTTGAAGAGCCTGCCTTACAGATTCCAATCTTTTTTTTTTAATCATAACTTTTTATTAAGGACAAAATTTGACACTACTGACATCATACAATCAAGTATCTGTGGAGGCCACACTTGGCAATAGGCGATTGATAATTCCAAGGTCACATATATTTTCATACACAATGGCATTAAACTTCATTATAGTAGGCTATCTGGTGCAGTAGCTCTTCGGGGCTGCGGGGGATCGCAAAGTCCCCCTATATTGATTCCATTTCCCCAGACATGCGTCCATTTGGTGGGACATCCCCTGGACTCATATACCGTCCTTTCTGACACCATGCACCAGTCCATATCTTTCTCCCACTCCTGTAACGTCGGTGGTTCCTGCCTTCTCCATTTTCTCGCTATATTCCTTTTAGCTATCATACGTCCGAGTGTTACCCATATTTTCTCTTTAGTATTCAGGTCTGTTGGGGCCCAGATGTTCAGGAGACTTAATTTGATGTTGCAGTCAATTTTATATCCCATTACTCGTTCCATACGTTTCGTTACTGCGGACCAATATCTTTGGATAACCGCGCACTCCCAGAGAATATGTATAAAAGAACCCTCTTGCCCACATCTCCTAAAGCAGTCAGTTTCATTACTGAGTCCCATCTTTACCAACACCGATCCCGCTAGGTATATTCTGTGAAGTATTTTTAACTGCACAAGACTTAGCTTAGGGGAGATTGCAATTTCTCTGGGAGAGGCAAGAGCCTCGAGCCACTCCTCGTCGTCTAGCCCAGCGACGTCGTAGTCCCAGTTTGTTCAGCGCCGAAGTAGAGGGTCAGCCATATTATTAATTATTTTTTCATACATTAGTGATATCGTTTTTTTCTGGGAGATTTCCGTCGAAGACCCTGTTTTCCAGCGGGGAAGAGTCTGGTGGCGTCTCGCCCTTCTGTATCACCGCAAGCAGAGTGTGGCGGATCTGTAGATATCTGTAGTACTCTGTTTTTGCAAAATCATACTCTGGTTGTAATTGGGTGAAAGGAATCACTCCCCCTCCCCCCTTTCCATAGGTCGCCCACCTTGGAGATACCTATCAAGTCCCAACGATCGAATCCAAGGGTGTGTCTCAAATTTCCAAGTAGATCCATATCCCAGAGTGGGGTGGCAAGCGTGATCCTACCCTCCCATCCCAGACTCTTTGTGGCTGTCCGCCACACTTGAACCGCATGCATCGTGGGTCCCGACAACCTTAGCTTAGCCGGGTTGGTGTATAGTGCTCTTGCAAAACCTCCCACCGGGAGAAGCCATCTATCCATGAGAAAGCCGGGATCCTCCTCCGGTCTATATATACCCTGATTTATTGCAGCAAGTTGTGTCGCCCAGTAATATTTTTTTATGTCCGGCAGGGCTATTCCTCCATCATACCACCCCAAAGTTAACTTTTGGGTAGCGATCCTTGGCGGTTTCCCCTCCCACAAGAGTTCCCTTAGAGCACTGTCAATGGCTTTGAAATAATCTGATCCCACTGGGTGTGGCGTGTTCTGTAAGACGTACAGAAATCGAGGAAGGGACATCATCTTAAAAAAGGGCCGCCCGCCCCAGTAGGGACAGAGGGAGTGATTTCCAATGTAAAACGTCACTCCTAAACCTTTGCAATGGGGGCAGCAGGTTGTGTTCGTAGAAGAGAGCCGGGTCTTTGGAGACTCGGATTCCTAAATATTTTAAATCTGTCGCCGCTTCTGTGATAGTGAATCCCCTTGGTAAAGTCAGCTTCTTTCCACTAAGTACATAAATGACTGATTTAGACCAATTAATCCCGTACCCAGCGAATCTACCGAACACTATAAAGATGTGCAATATCCTATTCAGGGAAGTCGCCGGTGAAGCCAAGTATAAAAGGATATCATCGGCATACAATGAAATGCGGTCCTCCCAGCCTTCCGTCCATCTTAAACAGATTCCAATCTTGATGAGTAATCTGAAATTATGGACAAGCAAAACAGAAAGCTCACTGTGCTGGAGGAACATTGCAATTGATATGCATCCCGACGTGTTTTCCCTGATGCTGTAGTGCCCAGTAGGCTTAATTGCTTAAAAATCTCTTGAAAGTGTGAGCTAAAAATTTGAATGCTCTTGTATTTTGCTGTCCATTGTGTTTCACTCAGCAATGGCAGATTAGGAATAAGAGATCTCCTTTTTGGACTCTCACGGAAAAACTTGATGATGGCTTTCACTGTGCCAATAGAATTCCGTATATCAGGAACAGCATTCAGGTCATTAACAACCAAATTAAGTTTATGTGCAGCACAGTGAGCAAAAGCAGCTTTAGGATATTTTCTTTTTATTATGGCTTGAACGCCACCTTCCTTTCCTGCCATTGTAGAGCATCCATCATATCCTTGGCCATGGAGTTTTTCTAAGATTAATCCAAATTTAGAACATGTATCTATATTAATATTTGCAATTGAGATAGCATCCATTTCTTTTCAGGTTGCAAATCCAAGGAATTCTTCTCTGATGACAGCTACGGTGCTACTTGTTGTATCTACAAAACGTACTCCAAGTGACATCTGTTCTTTTCCAGATATGTCAGCACTTTCATCAGCAATGATTGAAAGTCCATTTGACCTATTGATTAAGAACGAATAGTTTCTTACCTGTCGGTGTAGTTTTGCAGCTTGAAGACTTTCTGGATTCACTATGCTGTGCATTATTCCGCCATCTCGTGGTTGGGTCCGGATTCGTAGTCTTTTCTTTCTTTCTTTTTTTTTTGTTGTTGTTGGCCCAGGTGGGCGGCGACGCCCCCACCATTTGGTGTCCTCGGTGACGTCGTCGCGCTTCCTGCGGAAGCTCCCACCTTTGGTCGCCATCTTCGGATTCTTTTTTCTTTTCCTCCTATTGTTTTGTTGTCTATGTCTTTTTCTTTTACCTTTTTATTTTTTGTTTTGATCCCTCTAAACTCTGTATGTAGTCTAGTTTTACCCTTAACCTCCTATGTTATCTTCCTGGCGGAGGCGGGTGGGATCGCTAGTGAATCCAGAAAGTCTTCAAGCTGCAAAACTACACCGACAGGTAAGAAACTATTCGTTTTGCAGCGTGAATCTTTCTGGATTCACTATGCTGTGCATAGACTTTGTAGCGGTTTTCTGTTATTGCGGTGGTTGGGTGGAATATGAGCATTGGTTGCTGAAAATGTGTTGTAAGACCTTCTGTCCTACTTGTGCCTCTTTGTTCATCTGGATATCAACACAGTAGTGTTTGGTGAACGTGTGCACGGAAGACCATGTTGCCGCTTGGCAAATGTCTTGGATAGGTGTGTTCGCTAGGAACGCAACCGTTGCTCCCTTCTTCCTTGTTGAGTGAGCCTGGGCGGCTCCTTGTAATTCTTGTCCTGCCTGCTTGTGGCAGAGTTGTATTGCTTGTGCAATCCATCGTGCTATGGTATTTTTTGTCACTGGTCGTCCCAAGAAACTGCTTGCGAAGGAAACGAAGAGTTGTTTTGTTTTCCTGCATTCCTTCGTCCTTTCTATGTAGTGCATCACTGCCCTTCTGGCGTCTAGCGTGTGTAGCGCCTTTTCTGTGGGCGTTGATGGTTTCTGGAAGAAACTTGGTATCTGTATTGTCTGGTTAATATGGAACCGCGACACCACCTTTGGCAGGAAGTGTGGGTCCGTTCTCATGACAATTCTGTCCTTGTGTATTTGCAAGTAGGGCTCTTGTAGTGTAAGAGCCTGCAGTTCACTGACCCTTCGCAGTGACGTGATAGCCACCAAGAATGCTGTCTTTAGTGTGAGCATGTGCAGTGTGGTCTTGTGTATGGGTTCAAATGGTGATTTCATCAACTGTGTTAGCACCGTGTTGAGGTTCCAACTTGGGGCTGGCATCCTTTTTGGGGGAGCTATTCTTTTAGCTCCCTCCAGGAATCTTTTGACCACCTGTGAGGTGAAGAAACTTTTCCCCGCTTCTCCCCTGGTGTAGGCCACTATGGCTGCTAAGTGAACCCTTAGTGACGAGTAGCTTAGCCCGCTGTGTAGTAGGTGCGTTAAGTATTGTAGTACCGTTGATTCTTTTGTGACCTTTCGTTGCAGTCCCTCTTTAATGCACCATTGCGAGAACCTTTTCCACTTTACAATGTAGCATTTTCTTGTAGTGGGTCTCCTTACTTCTCTGAGTACCGCCATGGTGCTTGGTGGTAACTTGAGGTGTGCGAATTCTAGGTCCTCAGGAGCCATGCTGCTAGGCTGAGGCTCTCTGGTTCTGGGTGGAGCACTTTTCCTTCTTGCATTGTTAGGAGGTCTTTCCTTCTGCTGAACCTGTGCGCTGGTTCCTGTGCCATTTCCATTATTTGTGAGAACCATGATTGTCTGGCCCACTGAGGTGCCACCAGTATGAGTGTCATGCTGCTGCTCCTGCATTTGCTGAGTACCTTGTGCAACAGTGGTATCGGGGGAAAAGCGTATGCAAATTGGTTCGACCAACTTATCCATAGCGCATTCCCTAGGGACCTTTGGTCCGGTTGTCTGGATGCGTAATGTTGGCATTTTGCATTCTGGAGTGTTGCAAACAGGTCTATCCGTGGTGTACCCCACTTTTGGAACAGCCGCTGCACCTCCTATAGGGTTGATTTCCCATTCGTGGGACGCAGACGTCTGCCTGCTGAGTCGGTCTGCTTCTACATTGTCTATTCCTGGAAGGTGTATTGCCAGTAGGTCTATCCTTAGAGGGATGGCCCATCTCCAAATCTGTTGTGCCAGGCCTGATAGCGGTGCTGACTGTGTTCCACCTTGCTTGTTGATGTAGAACATGGTGGTTGTGTTGTCTGTTTGTATCAGCACTCGCTGTCCGTAAAGCTGCTTCTGAAAGGCTTTTAAGGCTAGGAACACAGTTTTTAGTTCTAGGTAGTTGATGTGTTTCACTGCATCTTGTTGTGACCACAGCCCCCTGACGCGGAGTCTGTCCATGTGCGCGCCCCAGCCCTGCTGTGAGGCGTCTGTTGTGATGGTCACTGTTGGAGTTGGCTGTGTGAATGGCTTCCCTTGTGATATGTTCTCTTCCTTCCACCACGCTATTTCTTGCTGCACTGCGTGTGTGACAACCACTAGATCTTCCCAACTCCCTGTCGCTTGTGACCACTGCTGCTGTATCCATTCTTGGAACGGTCTCATGTGCAGCCTGATATGTGGGACTAGGTGGATGCATGATGCCATCATTCCCATTAGTCTGCTCACCGTCCTCACTGTCAGAACTTGCCCCTTCTGGTAATGACGTGTTTCCCTCAGGAGCGCTATGGTCCTCTTGTCGCTGGGGAACACCTTGGACTGTGTGCTGTCGATTTGTGCCCCTAAGAATATTTTGATCTGCTGAGGTTCTGTTGACTATTTCTCCCAATGTATTGAGAAACCTAGTCTGGACAGTGTTTCTATGACTTGTTTGATGTGATCCTTGCAGTGTTTGTATGATCCTGCTTTCACAAGCCAGTCGTCGAGGTAGGGGTATACATGTATGCCCTTTCTCCGTAGGTGCGCTGCCGCTGCTGCAAGGCATTTTGTGAAAACCCTTGGTGCGGACTTGAGCCCGAAGGCTAGCACTGTGAACTGGTAGTGATTGTGGCCAATTACGAATCTTAGTAGACGTTTGTGTTTGTGGTTGACGGGTATGTGTAGATATGCGTCCTTCATGTCTATGGTCGCCATGTAATCCCCTTCTTGGATTTGGGGTATTACTTCTTGAAGTGACGTCATTTTGAATTTTTGAGTTTTTACAAACTTGTTGAGGAATCTGAGGTCCAGTATTGGCCTTAGTGTTTCGTCTACCTTTGGCACTAGGAAGTACGTTGAGTAGACTCCCCTGTTCCTTTCGTTTATTGGGACTGGTTCTATTGCTCTTTTTTGTAGCAGCTACTCTGCTTCTAGACGTAGGAGGGCGAGCTCCTTTGCGGGAATTGCCCGGTGTCTTGGTTTTTGCTCGGGGGTTTCTTTGGAGTTCTATGCAGTATCCGTGCTGTATGATGTTTAGTATCCATTTGTCCGTGGTAATCTCCCTCCATTGTGTGAGGAAGTTTCCTATTCTGCCCCCACCGGTGTTGTATGCTCGGTGGTTATTTGTTTGCTGTGTGTGTTTTTCTTTTGTCCTTTTGTTGACTTCTCCTCTCCCTTGGTGTTAAAAGGGAGGGTTTGGTTTGTTTGTGGAGTCACTTTGAGGTGGGCTGCTGACCCCCTCTTCGGGATTGTCCCCGTCCGTACCCGCGTCCTCGAAAGGACCGTCCTCTGGGTTGATATTGCCAGTTTTGCTGCTGTTGTCCCTGTTGGCTCTGGCCTTGGTCGTTCCCCTGGTATCCTTGTTGGGGAGACTGGTGGGAAGTGGCGGGTGCATTGCCCCCTCTACCATTGGGCCGCCTTGAGGGTGTTCCTCTTCTCATCCCTCTGAATTGCAGTGCTCCTATGGACCTCGCAGTTTCATTGTCTTTCTTGAGCTGCGTTAACTTCTCGTCCACTGGGGCTCCAAACTGTTTCTGGCCGTCGAATGGCGTGTTCAGGATGTTGCTTTGTACCTCAGGTTTGAAACCTGAGATCCTGAGCCATGCGTGTCTCCTTTCGGTCACCCCTAACATCATTTGCCTGCCGGAGTTCTCTGCTGCGTCCAAGGCTGATTTTAGGCAAGTGTTTGCCATAGCCTTGCCCTCTTCCACCAGGTGATTAGCCCTTTGTTGGTGTTGTTGTGGTATGTGTGTTATGAGCTGGCTCATCTCATCCCAATGCTGGTATGCATGCCTGCTGATGAGGGCGTTTGAGTTGGCGATGCGCCAGTGTATGGCTGCGTTCCTCTCCACCTTTCTTCCTGTGAGGTCCATTCGTTTGCTCTCTTTGTCTGGAGGTGGACCTGTGTTAGTGGGCACATTTGCCCTTTTCCTTGCCGTTGCAGTGATAATGGAGTCTGCTGGCACTGACCCTTGTATGTACGCAGGGTCTTTAGAGGAGTGCTTGTATTTCTTTTCGCTCCTTGGTGTAACCGCCTTGCAGACTGCCGATTCTTTGAAGGCCTCCCTTCCCTGGTCCAGGACGCTAGGGAGCATGGGTAGGAACTGGGATGTTGTTTGTTGAGGAAGTAGCGTTTCCAAAAGGAAACATGCCTTTGCCTTCTCCTCTTGCATTTCGACGCCATACGTTGCTGCAGCCCTTTGGACGACCACATTGTAGGCTCCAATGTCGTCTGGCGGCGAAGGCCTCGAGGGATAAGAGTCTACCCCTTCTTCTGGTGATTCTGCGACGAGGTCTTGCCAGTCTAGGTCTTGTTCTTCTGAGGGCGCCGAGTCCCGGTAAGACTAACTCTTCTTCGCCTTCGAGGTAGTAGTCTTCTTCGCCCTGTTCGTCGAGCGGTTCGGGCGTTTTAGGGTGCTCGATGTCTTCGTTTTCGTCCTCCGCGAGTGTTTCGCGTGCTGGCTTCGATGGAATGGCGTATTGCTTCATTTTTTCATCGAAGTCTTTTTTCCTTTGCAGGATGCTCGCCATCTCTGCTTCGAGCCTTCTCTTCTTCTTCTCCATCTCGTGGACCCTTTCGGCGTCGACGGATGAAGCGCCCCTCTTCGCAGTCTCGGACGTCGAGGATGACGCCAGGCCTTCCTTTCTGGGTGTCGAGGCTTCCTTTTCGGAGGTTACCTTCGACGCCCTTGGTTTTTCGGAGGGTTTTGCCGATTGGGAGTCCTTCACGAAGGATCCGCTCGGTTGTTTGTCCTTGGTTGCTGTTGCTTTCGTCGAGTGCTTCGGCGGCAACGCTCCCTTCGAGGACTTGGCTTCACTTCTGAGAGTGTCGCTCGGGGCCTTAGCTTCACTCCTTCGAGCGTCGCTTGGGAGCTTCGGGGTCGACGTCTCCCTTACCTCCTTCGAAGTTTTCTTGTGGACCTCGACGACTGAGCAGTCCTCCGGTCCCTCTGCGATGTTGTCTTCCTCTCCACTCGAGAGGCCCAGGTCTCGGAGCGATGGAGGTGCTCCCTGGCCCTGCATGCTGTGTTTCGCCCTTCTTTGCCTCTCTCTCACCCGGATGGTTTTCGGGGTGAACGCCGAACACGCGTTGCAGTCGTTGCTGATGTGCTCGAGCGGCAAGCAGATGTTGCAGACTGGGTGCTGGTCCTTCTGGGCGTACTTGTGGTGACAATTTTGGCAAAACTTGAACGGTGTCTTGTCCATACCCGCGCTCAGGGGGCCCCCTGTGAGCGCATGCTCTGTAGGCGTCGAGATTTTGGTCGTGGACCTTCTACCTTGTAGTCCTTCTCGTCGCCTCCTGTACTTGTCTCCTCGTCCGGTGTCCTCAGTAAACGATCTTTTCGTGAATATTTCGACCTCGAGATTCTTCGTCCAACTTTCTGGAACTTCTCGTCGACGATCCAGACCCCACGGCGGAAAAAAGAATCTGAAGATGGCGACCAAAGGTGGGAGCTTCCGCAGGAAGCGCGACGACGTCACCGAGGACACCAAATGGTGGGGGCGTCGCCGCCCACCTGGGCCAACAACAACAAAAAAAAAAAAAAAAAAAAAAGAAAAGACTACGAATCCGGACCCAACCACGAGATGGCGGAATAATGCACAGCATAGTGAATCCAGAAAGATTCACGCTGCAAAATACTAGATCTTGACTTAATGTTTCTTCACATACTGTAATCAATTCATGTTCAACTCAAACTGATCTATAACGTGCATTAACTGGTGCATTTTCCAGATGGTTCTTTAGGGTGACATCTCCTGCTTCAATGCAAAATTGGTACAGACTTTGCACATTTCCGGTTGTACTCTTTTCCCACGTAAAGCAATGTCATGTGTGCCACAAAATAAGATAGTAGACAAAATTGGAAGTAACTTTTTCCGATTTTCTTCAACATGCCTTTTCACAGCGTTGTCTATTTGGCAAACAATACTAGTTTCCGGTTTCTTTCTGATCTCCAAAAAGTGAGTTGCATCCACTTGTGCGTTTTTATGCCAAGACGATGAGACATGCTTGCGTGCACTTTCATGGAAGTCTTTATATTTAGTGAAAGGCGTAGTTATGAATGCTCCTTGTATCCCACGATGAACTGGCTGTGGAAAAACTGTGCAAAACTTGCAAATTGCACTTTTCAGTTGTGGAGATTAGCTAAGCCATGGTGAATATTGATTAATCCACACATGACGGAAACAGCGTGTTCCACCTGAATCCTTCTTGAAGTCATACGTTTCTGGTGGAGTATACGTATTTATTAGAAGATTGTATTTTACATCATCTGTTAGTTTTTTGCTGAATTAAAATACAATCCAATATTATGGCTAGATTCTGTTGGAGCTGAAAGTGGACCTGCAGAACTGCTTGTGCTTGGTTCTTCTGCCTCCTTCTGTTCACCATGTCTAGATTCTTTTCTTGCTTCCGTAATATCAGATTCTACATCATCCAATTTTCGTTTTGAAAAATATTTTCGGATGTCCATTTCTAAAAAGAAATGGGGATCAATAAATACTCTGCTCATCACCAGGCTGGCTGTATTGAATAAACTGAGTTGTAGATGAGCTGCAGGGAGTTGAAAATTCCCTTTCAATTTCTCCTGGAAGGGGAACCAGGTTTCCTTGCATAATGAATAATTATATAGGTAAGTTGAGATTTGGGAACGTTAAATAACTCACCTACCACTTATTGAATACATACAGCCCTGTATGCAGTAACAGAAAAGTTGAAAAAGGAAAGTGTCTGTGTGTGGATATATGTACACACACTGATGCACACACATTATATAAATTCAGTGCCAGATTTCACTTGTCACAGCACCAGACTGCACACACAGCAGTTGCCACAGCAGCACCAGATTGCACCCAAAACAAGTGCCACAGCACCACCACCAGCTTTAAACCCACAGCACTTGCCAAGTGCGCCTTCGCAGTGGCACTGGATAGTATCCACATCATTCACCAGATATAATACCACATCACCAGGTATAACCCCACCGCGCTAGATAATAAATCATATAACCCCCAGTGTCTCCATGGTGGCACAAAATATAAACCCACTGCTTTCTCCTGCTTTTGCCTTGTTTTTTAATACTTTTCCCTTCCTCTCCCCTGTTTTTCTGACTGCCTTCTCCTGCTTTTGCCCCGGCTACACATTTTGCAATTACAAGCAAATCACTTAATCTCCCCATGGCTGCCCGCATTTACTTGGCTGCTTGCCACCTCCCGCTGGTCGCTGCTTGCCCCGCTGAACTCTGTTGCACAGATCCCCTCCTTCACCAACTATTTTTCAATTTTTTTTGCGCAGTTTTATTTAGTGCCAACACCACCCAAAGGAATTGGAGTGCTTTACATAAGCACTAGTTACTTTTTCTTGGTGCAGTTTTAAAAAACGCCAACACTGCCCAAAGGTATTGGAGCTCTTTAATTAGCACTAGTTACTTTTTTTTGCGCAGTTTTAAAAAACGCCAACACTGCCCAAAGGTATTGGAGCACTTAACATAAGCACAAGTTACTTTAAGTGAAGTTTTATATAGCGCCGCCAACAACCAACACCACCAAAAGGGATTGGAGCGCTTTACATAAGCACCAGTTACTTTAAGTGAAGTTTTATATAGCGCCGCCAACAACCAACACCACCAAAAGGGATTTGAGTGCTTTACATAAGCACCAGTTACTTTTTAGTGAAGTTTTATATAGCGCCGCCAACAACCAACACCACCCAAAGCTATTGGAGCGCTTTACATAAGCACCAGTTACTTTTTAGTGAAGTTTTATATAGCGCCGCCAACAACCAACACCACCCAAAGTATTGGAACTCTTTACATTAGCACTAGTTACTTTTTTTTGTGCAGTTTTAAAAAACACCAACAGTGCCCAAAGGTATTGGAGCGCTTTATATAAGCACAAGTTACTTTTTAGTGAAGTTTTATATAGCGCCACCAACAACCAACACTACCCAAAATATTGGAGCGCTTTACATTAGCACTAGTTACTTTTTTATGCTGTTTTACATTAGCACCAGTTACTTAAAACAAGGGCACATTCATTTTTGTAGGCACGGCGAGACGGCTTTCTCCTGCTTTTGCCCCGTTTTTTACTGCTTTCTCCTTCCTCTCCCCCAGTACTCTCATGCTTTTTCCTTATTTTTACTGCTTTTTCCTTCCTCTCCACTCCCCCCGTTTTTCTGAGTGCTTTCTCCTGCATTTGCCATGTTTTTTTACTTCTTTTTCCTTAGTCTCCCCATTGTTCTGACTGTTTTAGCCTGCTTTTGCCCCGTTTTTCCTGCTTTTGCTTTTTTTTTTTTTACTGCTTCCCTCCCCCCCATTGTTCTGACTGCTTCTGCCCTAATTTTTACCTTACTCTCCTTCTGTTTTCCCTCACGTCATGTTTTAGAAATTAAACAATACCAGGCAGCAAACTAAAACATATAGGCTGTCAAAAAGCCCTAGAACTTCAAGTTTTAAATTAAAATTTTAGATAAAACTTTTAATCTATTCTGAACGAAGTCATTAAATTCACAACCCAGGCCCTCTCTGCAACGCTGCGGAGGACAGAGGCTGCTTATCTCGCTCAACTCTCTCTCCGTCTGACTGGAGAGGAGCCTGCACAGTGTGCACTTGCTGCAGGCTAGAGCGGAGGAGGGGAGGGGGGGCAGGTCGAAGTTGGACCATGATTATTCCAGCTCTCGATTTACATATGGCAGGATATGCAGCAGGCAGCTATCATTGGTAGCTCTCAGCTACCCAATGACAGTGCTGCCTCGCCTGCCTGCAATGCTGCCTGAGCCTCCTGTGTGGCTGTTTAGACCTACGGCCGGAGCAGTCCCAAGTCATTGGTAGCTGTGAGCGCTATGCTAAATTTAATTGGTAGTAGCATAGTGCTTAGCTACCAAGGACTGTCACATTACGCACGCACGGCACCTGGCACCGCCTCCGCAAAATGTAACCCGCCCGCACTGCACTGACCGACTGTCTCCCTGGCCCACGGACGGTGCGGGCAGCGGGCGCCATTATTTTTGGTAACATCCCTCCTTGGCGTTGAACAGGGCAGGGCATTTTTTGATATATTGTATGATACTGGACTTGCGACCTATACATTAGAAACGGCGCGCTTTGTGAGCAAATAAAAAGAGAAAACACGCATTTGCAAAGCCAATAAGTCTCGGCTATGCAATGTATTTCCTGGCTTTTTCGATGTTCTTAGCTCGGCAGCCATGGCGAAAAACATTTATAAAGACATGTAGGGGAGACCCATTGAATCTGCAGACTGCAAATTGCAGTCTGCAATGCTAGTTTATTTTGGGGCAATCCTTATTTAACTTTATATATTTTTTAAAACGTTCAGCCATACTGCACAGAAGACGTGCTGCTGTGCAATAATCGTTAAAAACATTAACAAAAGTGTAGTTTGTTCTACTTACGCCTACTACATGTGTGGCAGGAGGAACTTAAAAAAACACCTCTGCTTGAAACATGTTCCACCACGGCACTAGTACGGCCTGTACCGGTGATCCGGAGAGGGGGGGGGGGCAAGCGCCCCTCCTTGCCCCCCCCTGCGGACGCCCATGGAGACATTGGATGCAAGCCGAGAGAATAGCTGTGACCAAGGTGGGGCCTAGACACTCGACGAAGTGGTCCTCACAAAGGGGGCAAGACGAGCCAATGTCGAGCAACTAGAATAGTGACACAGAGGAACACCGACTGAGACCCAGCTGAATTGCCCAGAGCGTAGGTTCCAGATTCCGAAACAAGAAAACGGGGCCAAAAGCGCAGGACGCTGAAAGTGGCGTTGGCTAGCTGGCAGAGAGTGCAAGATACAAGAAAGAGACCACAAGCTCGAGAGGGCGAAACACCCATTTGGACACCAGCTGGTCACCAACTAACTAGCCAACATGTCGGGGAGATAGGGGGCAAAGGGAACCCTCCAGACCAAAATGGATAAATTCACGATGCAGAAACGGTCCGAATCAGAGGCTCTCGGCAAGGGAGGAGAGGAAGTAGAACTGGGATTGGACAGCGGAGAACCGTCACTGAAGGACATCATGGAGGACATAGTGAGAGTTGGTACGTCCCTGGAAAACAGAATGGACACGATAACGACGGAGGTGATGCTGCTGAGGGCAGACATGCACAACATAAGTGCTAAAGTTAAAAGCATGGAAGTGGTCACCGCAGAATTAAGTGGAGAGGCAAAATAGATGAAACAAGAAATCAGGGAACTCCAAGTTGCTGGTAAGAAAATGGAGAGACTATTGGACAACTATGAAGGCCGATCACGAAAAAATAATGTCAGGATACTTGGGGTCCCCGAAAAGGCGGAAGGGCTAGCAGCTGACCTTTTTGTAGAAACTCTAATTTGCGAATATTTGAAACCAAAGACCTTGTCGGCCTTTTTCACGGTCGAGAGAGCGCACAGGATTCTCGGAGGTAGGCCAAAACCAGGTGCCCCTCCTAGGCCCCTGATGGCAAGACTCCTAAATTTCAGAGACCGAGAGAGTATATTACAAACCGCCCGCACGGCCCCGCCGATCAAATATGAGAACAGCTAAATCATCTTTTACCCGGACTTCATGATCGCTGTGCAGAAACAAAGGAGAACTTTTCTGGAGATCAAGAAGCAACTAAGAGATAAAGGCATCAGATACTTGATGCTGTTTCCGGCGAAGCTCCGAGTCAAAGCAGAGGGAAGGTCCTGGTTCTTTGATACACCGGAAACAGCTGCAGACTGGCTGGATGGAGGCCGGCAAGAGAGCATAATCCCCGAAAAGGAAAAGAATACCTCTCACATTCTAAAACTACACAGCAAGGAGGACGGCAAGATCCATTGACAAAAGAGACAGAAGGGAATGGCGCATATGGAGGAAAAGCTGTCAGACTGGCTGTCGCCGCTGGACTGAGTTGAGTAGAGAACGATAAGTGCCTCCATTGAAACAGAATATTGACAGATAGGGACAGGAGGATGTATTGAATATAGGGCCGGGAGCAGGGGAGTCCGGAGTGGGCCCCCCCCCAATCCCCCGGCATTACCTTTAGTTAGTTAAATATAGGGTGACAGGCACTCTGCATAGTTGGGGTCATGGGCAGTTTAGAGCCCAGAGTGCAGGGGAGCAGGGTGGGGGGGTAAAGAGGGTTTTGAAATTGTAGCTTTATGTGGTTACAGATTCACACATGACGGAATAGCCATGATAGGGACAATGGGTGGGAGTATAAGATCAGTGGGACTTACCAATCGCAATCAGACCCTTGTTTGGACACACCAGACATTAGAGGAAGGATGGGACGCCAGATGTGGCAGTGATTTAGGAGCTAAAGTATGGGCATATCAGGTGATAAAAGTTTCAAACTCCTGTCCTGGAATGTAAACGGATTAAGGGACAAACTCAAAAGAGGAATTGTATTACATTCATTAAAAGACACGCCCCAGAGGTGATACTACTCCAGGAAACACACTTAATAGGGAATACGTGAAAGCCCCTAGCTAGATGGGGCTATCAATTGGTGGTACACTCAGGGTTTACTACAGGCTCACGAGGACTGAGCATCATGAAGAAATGGTCTTTCCCCATGACAATAGAACAAACATGCACTGACAACTTGGGTAGATATACAGCAGCATCTGGTACGTGGGAGGGCGAAACACCGACTATAGTATCAATGTACTCACCACCAGGCCTGCAGGAGGCTGCATTACGAGATCTAGGGAAAGTGATGCTAGCGTTCCCAACTGGGAAATTGGTAATAGGGAGAGACTTTAATTCCGTGATGTCGGGAAGATTAGACCGACATCCCCCACCACCCCCCAGACTTAGCGCCATCGCAGAGGATACTCCTGCACTTCCTAAACACAATGGGGCTAGTGAATGCATGGAGGGTACGTCATCCCACTGAGACGCAGTTCACATTTCACTCAGGTGCCCATAATAGTCTCTCTCGAATTGATTATATTCTAACCCCGGCAGACCAGGTACGATACGTTAATGAGATCCGACATCTAGCGAGGGGCATTTCCAACCACTCCCCAGTATGGGTACAAGTTGAGATAGGAAAAGGAAGAGGGGCCAGAATAGCGCCAATAAACCCCTGGCACCTCCGAAATTCGAAGATCACTCAGGAAATAGACCACTATTTTAGGGAAAATGAGGGTTCGGTATAATCGGCCCAGATCCTTTGAGAGGCCTTCAAAACGGTAATACGAGGGCATGAGGTGTCCCAGATAGCTGGAGCAAAGAAGGAAATAAAATGCAAGACTAATTGGACTGGAAGAAGCGATACTAAAATTAGAGGGTGAACTCACTACAACAGAAGAGCGAGACAGGGCACACATTCTCAATTTAAAAAAAGAAGAGTATAGGAGTGAGGCTAGAGACATGGCGAAATTATTAAATAGACATAAATTAGGACGAATATATGAGCAAAGAGATAAAGCCGGGAAACTCTTGGCCTGGCTGGACAGGAGGGAACCAGCGAGCCGGCTAGTCTTAGAACTACTAGTAGAATCAGGGGACAAGCTAACAGACGCAGGAAATAGCGGACGAATGTGCCAAATACTATGAGCAAATATATGAGTCTAAGACCTCTAGGCAGGAAAGAGAAGTGAAGGCGTTACTATCTGAAATGCACCTACCAACGATAGCGAAAGAAGAGAGAACTCAGCTAGGCAATGACCTCACGCAGGAAGAAATGGCACAGGCCATACGAACTCTCCAATCCGGAAAAGCGATGGGCCCAAACGGCCTCCCGATAGAACTCTACAAATTAAGGCCTGATAGAATAGCCCCTCATCTTCAGAAAATGTATGAGGAAAGCCTTGAGAAGGGGCATCTTCCGCAAGACCAGAGGATAGCGACCTTGATAGTGATACATAAAGACGGTAAACCCAGAAATCAATGCTCATCCTACCGACCTAGATCATTGTTGAATGCAGAGGCCAAAATATTAGCCAAACTGCTGGCCACTCGGCTGGTCCGGGTAATTTCAGGACTGGTCCACCCTGACCAATCGGGCTTTATGCCGTCAAGAAATACATCATTGAACCTGCGGCGTTTGCATGGAGTCATGGGAAGGAGAGACACCATAAGGGAAGAGGCGGTGGTCGTGTCCTTGGACGCTACCATGGCATTTGATACCATGGAGTGGCCATACCTCTTTGCCGTTCTAGAAAAACGTGGGTTTGGTCCAAAATTTATCAGCTGGATAAGACTCCTTTATACTGACCCCCTTGCACAAGTAGTGGTTAATAATAAAAAGTCAGCCATCTTCACTCTTCACAGAGTGACTCGGCAGAGTTGCCTCCTGTCCCCACTTTTATTCGCGTTAACGTTGGAGCCCCTTGCCTACTGGATCCACAAAGACCCTATAATTAGGGGATTACGGTGGACGGAGGAGTGGGAAGACCGTATCTCACTCTACGCAGATGATTTTTTATTATACCTGGCCTCGCCAGAGAAATCTCTGCACAGGGTACTAAACATATTTACTAGTTTCGGTACCTACTCTGGCTACAATATTAACTGGTCAAAATCACTTATATTTGTATTACACGGAAACCTGCCTGCCCTGCCCAGGGATTGTAAGGTGGCAATAGCCACAGATGGGTTCAAGTATCTTGGACTGTTCATCACGAAAAATCCCAAACTGTACTATACGTCCAATCTGCTCCCGCCACTACAGCGGCTTAGGCAGGATGTGGAGCATTGGAAGACTCTTCCGTTGTCACTACTAGGCAGAGCGGCGCTCTAAGATGATGTAGTTGCCTCGCTTCTTGTATGTTCTTCACAATTCACCAGACCTGGTTCCCGCGTCCTACTTTGCGGCGGTGGAAAGTGCACAGAGAGCGCTGCTTTGGGGAAGTAGGCCATCGCGAATATCATTCTCAAAATTAGTAAAAGGCTGGTATGACGGGGGAACTGGATTACCCAACATTAAAAAAATACTATTGGGCGGCACAACTAGCAGCCATCAACCATTGCGTGTATCGATCTCCGAATGATCCCGGATATGCTATGGACAGGTGGCTCTTGCCTGGGAGTAACCACACCTGTGCGCTCTATTCGAAGCCCACGAGGATGCATCCGACAGGTCCCATAAAGCACTCGATTCAGGTGTGGCATACAGCACATAGGAGTATGGGTTGGGCGAAGAAAGTAACACTGGCCACCCCACTGTGGGATACGGAACAACTAGGCTCTCTCTGGAAGACGAGGGGTTTCGGTAAATGGGATACCATTGGGATAACGAAGTTGGGCGACCTTTGGAAAAAGGGGGAGGTGGCGCCCTTCGCGACGCTACAACAGGAATACAAAATGGTGGAAACCGAGAGATTCCGATACCTACAGATAGGACATGCCTTGCAGACAGTGATCCCGAGGAGAGAGACCCTCCTGAGGCCTCGCCTCTAGAGGATAGACTTCTTGATGGGTACATGCCCAAAAAAAGCAATCTCCCTGACTTACTCAAAATTGATCAACCACTCACCAGATCCTTTCCCGCAGCTTCGTGAAAAATGGGAAAGTGACTTGTCGGGGCTGGAGGAGGAGGACTGGCTAGAAGCACTGGCATCGCCAAAAGAGGTTGCAATTTCATCTAAATTAAAACTAGTGCAGTTAAAAATATTGCATAGAATATATGTCACGGGGCCAGCGTTGGTCAGGATGGGGTATAGGGAAGACCCTAGTTGTAGAAGGCATTGTGGCCAGGAGGGCACGTTCTTCCATATCATTTGGGACTGCCCACACATTGGTAGGTATTGGAGTGAAGTTATCACATGCATGGGGGAGGTGCTGGGGGAGAAACTAGTACCCGAGGCCAAAAGATGTCTGCTTAACATATGGGAACCAACGGATTTGGGTAGTAACGAGAGAACATGGTTAGCACTGGGTCAGATGGACGCCAAACGAAACATAGCGAGGAAGTGGGGGGCACAAGAAGTTCCGACAGTAATGGACTGGAAAAAAGACATGGATTGGTGCAGGTTTAGGGAGAAAGCAGTATATGTATCCAGGGGGTGCCCGAGGAAGTGGATGCGAATATGGGGCAAATGGAACGAATACAGAGGGGATATATGTGTGCCGCCTAGCCTGCCATCGCAGTTGTCCCAGGATGAATCAGAACGTGAAATGCAGAAGTGTCCTAACCAAGGGAAATGTAACTTATTGAGATTAACCCATTTGTTCCACGTCATCATTAATGTGATTCAAAAAATGTACTACGACATATTTGTATTGTTGTTTATGGTTCACAATAAAAAGATTTATAATAAAAAAATAATACACACATTACATATCAGCCGCTCCCCTCAGTAAGACTTGTGTATTTAGAGAACACTTAATGGAATTTATCACCGAGAAAACTAGATCAAAATGTTGGGGTACTTCTTATAAGTACCTAAGATGCAGACACAGATGAAGGTACTCCTTTTCACCAAAGAACGAATCCTGAGGACAGATTCTCTCACTACTCCGATCAAACTGTACTGGTCTGACCAGAACCACATTCCGTTCTCACTCATCTTTAAAGGTACCCTTGCCCATCTTCCAAGTTACAAACTCCTACTGCGGAGTACTGGTGGTCACCCAAAGACCAAAATAAAGGTCAAACTGTAGAAATCCTCAATTTTTAGAGAAGTCCGAAAACGTTGATTAGAGTCGCAACTAAAACGAATCATTGTGGATTAGTTGATTAAATTTAGTCCAGATTTAAATCTGAGCGTAGCACAGAAACCGGTATCCTTTAAAAGCTTGATGATCGGGTACAAGTACCACATGGCCTCTCGACCCCTGTGTCCCCTCTGACCCCCTTTATAGGCACTCCTGACTTCCCGCCGGCCCACATAGGGGAGGGGTATCTCCATTGGCAAGAGGCCAACTGTAAACGCATTGGGGACCTATTTGACGAGCATGGGGTGATAGACTTCACAGGCCTCATAGAAGTTTTTGGGTTTCCTCGAAAGGCATATTGGCAATATCTGGCCCTTTGCCACTAGGTCACCCAACCACAGATAAGACCCCATGCAGGTCGTTTTTTAACCAAATTTGAGAAGTGGTACATTACCATAACGTCAGACAAACGGTTGCTGTCCGACATTTATGCTTTCTTAAACACACCCAGACAGACTAATAAATCTCCGGCGCAGCGCAGGTGGGAATCCGAATTGGAACGCGAGTTCTCCCTCAAGGAATAGCAGGACATCATACATAGGGCTAGGACTACCTCGTGCAGCACAGCAGGCAAGGAGATGTTTTTGAAAATTGCACATTATTGGTATTACACATCAGTGAGAATTTTTAGGTGGAAGCTGGGTGAGAATGGGCAATGCTGGAGGCAGTGTGGTCTGCAGGGCATACTCACTCATATCTTGTGGTCCTGCCCGAAGATACAGAGTTACTGGGAGGTGATTCTGCGACATATAGATGATATATATCACACTGATTTACCTAAACTCCCCTCGTACATAATTTTGGGACTCCCGAATGCCCTGATGTACCCTCTTAGATCAAACCGGGGCAGAGCAATTACGTTGACATTGGGGGCGGCCAAACAGGCACTTCTGGCTAGATGGGGCACGGCGGAAATTCCCACTCGTCTGGATTGGCTATACAAGATATGGGAAATATTGGGGATGGAAAACATTACAGCGGGCCTCACTCATTCCCTCTCCAAATTTGATAAAACTTGGGGTACCACTATAGAATTGTTGTCCAACGAGTTTACTGAGCTTACTTGCCCGAAGTACCTTAGAGTGCTCCACCTCACTAATGCCCCCCCACCCCAAGGATTAAGGATAACAGTGGACTATCCAGGCTAGAACATCTAGGCGACCTCCACCTGCTGCTTACACACACACACACGTAACGGGAATAGACCTCTTTACCCTCCCTTCTCTTTCCTACTCTTTCCTTTTTCCATCTTTATTTCTAGTTTAAATGACTGTTCCCCACCGGCCGGTGGATGTAGGTGGCAGCTAATCTAATGCTTGTCTTTTCAAAATCAATAAAAGGATTTAAACCATAAAAGCTTGATGATGGATTACCCATATTGCACAACAGTAATTTATGATTACTTATTCTCATGGTCCATCAGTAGCTTTTCATATGATGGCCCATTGCACTCGACTTAACACCCTCAAGTTAAGTAAGCACAGGTTTAAATGGCAGTGAACCACTTAAAAGTTTTGCACCTTACTTTGAACACTGGAATACAAACGAATACATTTAGGCATATTCGTTCAAGTCACTGGCCTCTAGTAAAGGTGTCCCCAATGCACTTTTATCCCCAACGTTTAACCTACTTGGATCCTCTGGTAATGCTTCTCAAACTCCATGTTGCATCTAAGTAGATGATAGAGTCATATCCAGAGACTTCCTCCTCGGAGGCCATACAGCAGATGAAACTAAACCAACTTATAAATAACAGTGTTCCAAAGAATCTTTCCTCCCAAGATCTTAATCCCGGTTGAATCTTGGATGGTGTCACTCACTTTACTGCAAACTTTATGTTCTTGAATGCATGAAATAACTGAAGTTCATGCTGAATAAATCTTAACTTGCGTACACACATTAACATCACTGCAAATAGACCATTACAGACAAAAATATTTGAGAGAAAACTCTCCATACCAGAGCTGGGCTTTGAAACAGGCTTCCTATTGTCAGTTAGGGCAAGATTAGACAAGTGAAAAGCTTTACTCAAAAGTATACCCAAGTTCCATCAGCCTCATCTGAAACCCCTCTATGTTGCAGCAAGACTAGTCTCAGGCGTGAAACACCACGTCGCCCCAATCCAGATCACTCATAAGCAGCTTTCCATATATTCAAAATTGCCTGAATTGATCTCCAATGTTCTACACGCCGGTGACCAAAAAACAGGACTAAAAAAACTACCACTTGCGGTGAAGACACTATACAAAGCTCCACATCAATGCTTGTAGAAAGCCGGGTCGGCTCCTCCACAATGTCGGAGGAGCATCGCCCCACATCCTGGCTCAGAGCCAACAAACGAAAAATAAAAAACGATGATCTAGCATAGTTTTATTTTTCATTTGTCGGCTCTGAGCCAGATAGTCAAGAGAGGAGCGGGGCATGGGAGGAGAAGTGCTATGTGCACTCCTGCGCATAAGTGTTTGGCTGGCCGTCTCAGGCTGACCAAAACACACATGCGCACATAGGTTTCTCCAACCCGGCTGTACTGAACAGCTAGGCTAGAGAAACCCCTCCAGACTCCCTGGCCTGAGGGGAGAGTCTTTTCTACTAGGAGAGCAGCGCAGGGATTGGATGGGAGTCTGCCCTAGAGGCTGCCGAGAAGAGAAGAGGAAGCCGGACTCGACGCAGGAGGCGACCGTCGGCATCAGGTACGTTTATTTTTTTATTTTTAAATGTTATCTTACCACCACCCCCCGCCCCCGACCACCCGTTGTTTGTGTAGAAAGGTTATTGCTCAAGAAATAAAAAACTTCATCCTCTCATGAAATTCCACCAAAAACTTTGCAATCTATTTCTTCAGTAATTCGAACCAACTCCTCTTTTGAGATTATCTAAAAAGGTCCTAATACCCCTGCTCCAACAATCTATGTGGTAGACCATTCACATAACAGAATAAGGCACTGTGGCCATGAAGAATCTTTATTTTGTGTTCCCAACTCGTGCATAGTGAAATTCTCTTTGATGCTACAGTCGGTCACTCCACTATCAACACACTTTGTTATGCAGTCACAAAGGACTTATTTTTGTGCTAAAGAATTTCTCTGTGGACACATCTGAATTTACAACTGAATTGTTCCCTTGCAAAGCATACAGGCAACCATCTGGCCTAAAATGGGTTACAAAACTGGAACTAAATAAATCAAGAGTAAGGCCATACACCAGGCAACTTCAGCTCTTTTTAATAGACAAACGTAGTGGAATAAGCATGAAACCCGTAAGGATTCAGAGTTGCTGGAAGACGGGTTTGGACAAACCCTGGTGTTGAAGCTGGCATAACAGAGGAAGACACTAAATTTGGAGCCACTCTGACTGGACGTGGAGGAATTGAGGAGGAAGAGTTCCATCCTGAAAATGGCTTTCCTAAAGACACTGACCACTGCATTATTCGAAACCGAGAGATGCTGAGAAAACACCTACCATGCCATGTTACCTGCAAATAACCCAAAGGAAATCCTTGCTCGGATAGATATAGATGATTTCTGTACTAAACAGTCTAGGAATGCTGATGTGCAACTACTTGTGTACTTTACCTGCCATTGATTTTGTATCAGTTTCCCCACTCTGTATTATTCTGAGAGTAGTATTTCAAGTTGTTGTGTATGTGATTAGGCAAGTGTGGGTGTTCGTTCTCGCTGTCAATCTATTGACTGCGGGGAGACTTCAATTGAGCAAGAAATAAAGCGAGAGGGAATGAGGAATCGGACGTTCATGAACTTCTCAGTTAAATTACTCAACAACGCTTTGTGACTCTGAAAGACACCAGGATAGTTCTTGTTTAAAGAAATGCCCATGCCCTCTCCCTCAAGCTTAATAAGATGTGTGCCCAGGTATACAGAAGAAGATCCAAGCATTTTATACTGATGGAAACTAGACAAAGAGGAGCCTAACTGGATGTCAAATTTGGACAAGATTTGCTTTATGACCACTCAAGAGATAACATATACTGAGGGCCACCCAATTTACTATGAAGTTTATAAGCCAATCTAAGGGTGAGCTGATAATTTCAACAATTTGCAGACAGATTACTTTCAGAAGAGTTTTCTGCCCACGTCTGCCCTTGCATTGTTTAGTGTAGTAAGCTGGCTCTGTATATACTATACCAAAAGAGGTATAGTGTGCACAGAGTCCAGTGAGTACCCAAAGGTATGGCAGAGGTTAGAGTAGATAATCAATGACTGATTCCAGACCAATCTTTGTAGAAAAATATTACTTTAGTTACTTTTATTTCTAGGAACCAAGCTGCACTCAGTTAAAAGTAAGTACTTTTGTGCATTAGTTTCAATTAGTTTGAGGGAGAGGGGCACATCTGTTCCTATTGGGCCTAATTCTCCAATTAAAGATGGAGAATTTAAGAGAGGAGTTCACCTCAACACCTGGCCACCCTAGGGGTGTGCCAGGCTAAGGTGGACTCTCCTACTCTGCTTACTAATGTTCCCGCATGTCCTGCCACCCAAACGTGAAGCTAAGACTGGGGGGCGGGCATCTCCACCAGTTGAAGCCGCCCAAATGAGCATAACACAAGGTGAGAGCCTTTGAGGCTCACCGCCAAGTGTTTCTGGTCCTGCAAGGGAGAGGTGTGAAGCACCTCCACCCAGAGCAGGCTTTGTTTCTGACCTCCGAGAGCACAAAGGCTCTCGCCCCATGAGGTCACAAACCAGTCTGGTGTGGGCTGGCTGGCAGGGGTCATGACAGTCAGCCAATACACTAAAAGCTGGTCATTTTTCACGGGGCATCTCTAAAATGCCCTCTGAGTGCATTGTATAATAAATCCAACACTGGCGTCAGTGTGGGTTTATTAAGCTGCGAAGTTAGATACCAACCTCCTCAGTCTTCTGTAAAGCAATCATGGAGCTGTGGAGTTCGTGCTGACAAACTCCCAGCCCATGTACTCAAAATGGCTTCACTGCACTTACAATGTCTGTGAGTGGCACAGACACTGTAGGAGCATATTGCTCGTGCAGCTAAGCCCTAACCTGTGGCATAGTGCACCCTGCCACAGGGCCGTGAGGCCTGCTAGTGGGGTGACTTACCTATGCCACAGGCAGTGTTGTGTAAGCATGGCACCCAGGAAGGTGCGCCATGTCGACTCTTAGTTTAGTTACACCACAACACATAGCCTGCAATGGCAGTGTGTATGTGTTTGGTGTGGGGTCCTTTAGGGTGGCACAATACACGGTGCAGCCCTAAGGACCCTCTCGGGTCACAAGGCCCTTGGTATCACTGGTACCTTTTACAAGGGACATATATGGCCCAGAGGTGTGCCAATTGTGGAAACAATGGTAAAGTTTAGGGAAAGAACACAGGTGCTGGGGCCTGGTTAGCAGGGTCCCAGCACACACTCAGTCAAAATGCATCAGAAATCTGGTAAAAAGAGGGGGAATTACTGCAAAAGAAACCCACTTTCCTACAGTTATGAAGCAAGATATGAAAACCACGCTTCAAGCCAAAGAAAATTAATGCATTTATTGCCTGGACTTTTCGGTCAGCCTATTAGTTTAGGATGTAGATTGACATGCAATGAGCACTTGGGTGCATTTCTCCTCGGACTGGAATCTATATAGTTTTAATGTTTTATTTATTTATAAATACAACTATACATAAAGCATGATTGATTACGAAACAGGCTACCCTTGCCAGCAAGTACTAACTAGAATCTAAGACACAGAAACTAAGGTGAATACTAATTGCACCCGACCAGAAAACGTATAGGGTGCAAACGAATACCCAGAGGCATCTTGGCGCTGCTAACAAACTGAATGCCAGAGGCTTTACTTATGCAGCAAAGATCCAGGTTTTTAGTGTATTTCTAAAAGAGTGCAGATTGAGGCTTAGCTTCAACTCGAGGGGGAGTGAATTCCATAGCTTGGCAGTGCCAACTGTGAAACTTCTACCACCCCAAGAAGCTTTCATAAACTTAGGGACTGTGATATCTGGCTGAGAAGTGAAGCCTCCTGAAGAAACATACCAGATATGTTTTTTCCTAAGACAGTCAGGGCCAGAGTCATGTAAAGCCTTATAGGCAATGCAGAGAGCCTTGAATTCTATCCTTGTTTTTACGAGCAGCCAATGTGACTTAACCAGCGCCTGGGAGTCTGATTGGAACTTTGGGATCTCCAATAGAAGACGCGCTGCGGCATTCTGCAGGGCCTGTAGTTTGTGGAGGTGTCTTTGCTGTATGTTCAGGAACAAGGCATTGCAATAGTACAATATGAATAGGGCCAGGGATGCCACTACCATTTTCTGAAGAGCGGCCGGAATAAAAGGACAGATTTTTCTAATTATCTTCAAAATGAGGAATACTGGGGAGTATACTACAATGACCTGGTCTCCATATGGCAATTTCTTGTCAACAAGGACCTCAAGATTACAGACCTTTGTCAATGGAATGGGAAGCAGGCCTAACTCGAGGCCAACAGCTGCTGTCCGGATGATGGTGTCATTGCCCAGAAGGAGAACCTCCATTTTACCAGAGGTAAACTTTAGACAATTGGTTCTCATCCAGTTATTGACTTGCCTCATACAGTTGTTGAATTTGCTGTGTCCTCCGGATTGCTGGATAATGATACCACAATTTGTCTTTCATATGCGTAATAGATTAGAGAAAATCCGACTGCCTTGAGTTTAGCAAGTGGGGTGACATACAAGTTGAAAAGGGTAGGGCTCAATGAAGAGCCCTGAGGCACCCAACAAGGCAAGTCAAAAGGATTAGCAGTGGCGCTGGGCGCTGACCCACAAGCCGCCTGCACCCGCAGCTCCCTCTGCGGCTCTGACTGAAGTAAACTGACAATGCATGCCAGTCAGCATGATGCCGGACCGCCCACCCCCTTCAGAATCTGAAGGGGGTGGGCGGTCCGGCGTCATGCTGACTGACATGCATCGTCAGGCCAGGGGGTGGCGCGGAGCGCACAGCAGGCAGCAGCACAAGTGCGCATGCTGGGTTTAGGTCGGAGAATTTTTCCGACCAGCCCAGTCATGCGCACTAGTGTTGAGTCTGGCTGGCGGCTGCGCATTAGGAGAGCGAGGGATGATCAACGCCGCAACCCTCAGTCTCCTAATGGGCAGGCGGGCGGCGAGTATCCCTGCTAAGCCAATCCTGGCGCTGCTGGAGCAGCGTCAGTATTGGCTGAGAGGGTTGCCACTCCAGTGACGCAGCTGTTGTTCCTGTCTTCAGAAGATGAATGAATGCGCAAACGCGGGACCCCGGCCCAGGAGCAGAGGCGACGCGGACCCGGTCAGGTAAGTTTTTTTTTTTTTTTTTTTTTTATTCCCGCCCCTCCCCCCACGCGAGTATTGCGATGTGAGCCGCGACTGGTACTAATTGCATATTTTGCTTATGTGGCATTAGAATTGTAATAGTCTAGAATGTGGTGGTCCTGGGGTAATTGGAGTGTTTATTAGTCAGATGCGGTTTGAAGCTTGCCGAGGCTGGTCATTACCTTCAATCTTGAATAAAAGCATCACTTTGAAGATTATCCTACGGTTGTGGTGAGAACTTAATAGTGGCGAAGAGGAAAAGGCCCCCATATGGATGTTTCCGTAGACCAGACCAGTTTATCTATGTGTGGAGCAGCATTAATTTCAATTAACTTTATTTGTGAAGCGGCTTAATTGCGAGTAGTGTGCCGATTGTACCAGCATGGCCGTAAGCTTGCATACTGATTAGGATTTTACATGAAATAATGACACGTTTTCAGATAGCGGGTTTCTGTTAACTGTTAAACCAAATGCACCAGTTCGAATGTATTCTTCATGCGAGTCATGAAATCGCACGGGTGTCGCTTGCACCTACTGCTGATTTAGGACCGCGCGTATACATTCCAAACGTGATTCTGCTCATCTGGTTTGTTTGATATGCTTTACGGAACGACCGAGAGAGCAGGAGGTTGGTTTGCCGTGGCTTTTAACCTTTCAGGGTCGTTTCCAGCAAAATAAAGATTGAACATGCTGGTTTCTAGATACGGCTGTTTTCGTCTGTATAGTGTATAATACTTTGATCGGCATGAGTTTCGGTGGTAAAAGGCACTGTGAAATAAGTGTTACATATGCGGTGTAAAAATAATACACGGCATACAACTCGATAATGTTTTGTAAACTTGTGCTTCAAATCTTCATATTTACTCAGTTCACCCACAAACAAGTGGGACTATCATATACCGCAGGGTCTTGTAAAACTTGCTCCTGTATTAACTGTGAAACGATGTTGACTTGCTGAAAAGCACCATCACAGCAAAACACGCATCTCGTCTTTTGGGCTGCTTGATTTGAGGTGAATGAGTCGTAGGAGGAATTCCTCTGAAGCGACGTTTAGCTGTCCTATATATGCACATCAAGCTTAAATAACCACATTTTGAGAGTATGCGTTCTCAACTGTCAATAGCGCCTTGACGCTTAGCATTTAAAGAAATTATAAAGTAACATAGAACTGGTAATATTTCAACCTATAATCTGTTGTAAATTTGTTACTGTTTTGCAATTTGAGTGGTAATTCTGGATGTCGTATGCCAACTGGCTGGTTGATGGTGCTCAGCTGTGGCTATTAGAAGAGTTAGGGCCCTATGTAGGTAAAATCGAAATACCGAGTCCTTATTTGCGAATTTTACCGATTCGCAATTAAGAACTCGCCATTTCCGATGTAGGTAAAAAGTCGGTAAAAAATACCGAATCAGTAAAAATCGCTATTACAAATACCGAATCCACATTACCGAATCGGTATTTAGCGAATCCGGGATATTGAAAAATCGCTATTCCTGATTCAGCCAATCCTGTGCCTCCTGACGACATCACAACCAGGAAGTGGCCACACCCATGCAGCTGCACTGATCCTGAAGCTGTTGGAGAGGCAGGGAGCAGGAGCAAGAGCACAGGAGCAGCACAGCTACTACCTAGCTAACACAGAGGAACTGCACCATGGCCTCACAGGAGAAGGGGAAGGATGCTGGCGAAAGAAAGCGCAAGCCCAAGTTCAGTGGGAGTTGGAGGTCCTCATAGAGGAGGTCGTCAAAGATCACGCCCTGCTCTTTGGCAAAAAATCTCTGCACGTCCCAGAGGCACAAAAAAGGAGGATTTGGCTGGGGATCCAGCAGCAGATCAATGCGATTGGCGTCACACATCGCTCAACAGATGAGCTAAAGAAGCGATGGTATGATCTGAGAACACGTGCCAAGGAGAGGGTGGCTGAACGGCTGAAACAAGCCAGGAAGACAGGCGCGGGAACATCAACAGCGCCTGCTCCGACTGCCCTAGAGCAAATGGTTGAGTCCACCCTCCAGCCGGAGAGCGTCAGTGGCATCGGGGGCGTGGACAGCTCAGCAACAGCATCCAACAGACAAGGTAAGATGCATGCAAAGCATGCTGTCTCCCCTCCCTAACCCCAATCCCCCTGCAAGAATCCCACTCCAGAACATGTTTTGTATAAAATCAGCAATGCATCATGGGAGATGTAGACCCTATCAAGTATTAGCTAATCAGTCTGTCAGCAAAAAGCATAGGCATGTCACACATATCAATAGATGAGCTAGCAGAGGCCAGACAGCTAGATTGTCAGTCATGAAATTTATTTGCAGACAAATGCTGGCAGACAAGTGAGTAATAGTACATTCTGTATCCACAGGCGGAACATCGCCCCAGGCTGCAGAGGGGGGAGACAGGCGAGGCTTCCAGGGTGGAAAACACAATTGAGGAGGAAGTCTCACCACCTGCTGACACCACACCACCATCCCCACCACCACCACCACCAGCGCGATCAAGGAGGTATACAGTGGCTAGCCTCCAGGAGATAGATGGCACATAGGATGACAGCCAGGGAGCACAACAGACCACGCCGGTCGATGACACACAGGCATCTGTGACACAGTCCCCCGTGGAGGATGGCAACACAGGTGACCATAGACGGCGACAAAGGGCACAGAGTCCTGACGCTGAGGAGTCCAGTGTCTTCTCTGGCTTGGAGGGGCAGATGCTCAAAGTGCAGCGCCTGCAGGGAAAGACAATGAGGGGCATTCAGCGTCAGATGGTGGCAAATAACAGAAATATGAACAACATGAAGGAGGCCATATACTGCCTCAACAATACTGTGGCAGAGGGCATGAAGGAGATGTCGGATGCAGTGAGGCTGTTATGCAGCAGAATTGATAGTGATCGTGCTGCAAGGCGCAGGGACAGGCAGAAACTTGAAGGGTACACCAACTCTGTCAACAGGCTGTGCAATGCAACCCATGTGCTCAGTCGTCGCTCAGTGGCCATGCAACTGGAAATGGCAAAGTGCAGCCGTGAGGTCACTCAGGGCCTGGTAACAGTCACCAGTGCTTTAGAGGTGCTGCAGACAACCCAAATTGCTGCCACCGGAACAGGGGATGAGGCGGAGAGTGAGGAGGCAACCAGTCGCAGCAGCATAACCCCCCCCTTGCCAGAGAACAGGAGGTGCAGTGTTAGGCATGGTTCTGCCGCAGGACACAGCACTGGTGAGGGCAGTGTGCCTGCTGAACGCAGCAGAGGTGCGCGTGGGCGCAGGAGATGAGCACAGCAATCAAATTCCATTGTGTGGTGGGTGACGTAACCCATTGGACACAATGATGGGATTAGTGATTTATCATGGGGGAGTGACTATGCCATGTTGTGCTTGATCAGGCACTGTGAGGACAACATTGGTGTTACGGTGTGCTGTACAATTGCCTGATGTAAGGTAAATTAAACACCCTGACACAATTGCATTAACTGGCTTTGTCGCATTGCTTACTCAGAAATAATTTTGTGTGATCTCTGAACGTCTCTGTCTCCCATCTGCTGCAGCTGCGCCGCCTGCAGCGCTGTGCTGTGGCTGTGTACCTTCCTCCTCCTCATCCTCAGATTCACTGATTTCCACGGGTGTCCCCCTCTTAGTGGCAAGGTTATGCAGCATGGCACATGCAGCTATGATTTTGCAGCAGACCAGGGGCCGGTACTGCGTGCACCTCCACTTTTGTGGAGGCAGCGGAACCTGCTTTTGAGGAGTCCAAATGTTCGCTCAACCACATTGCGCGTCGATCTATGTGCAACATTATATTGCCTTTCACTTGGGGTGGATGGGTGCAGGTACTGAGTCAGGATGAAAGAACGCACCGCATAGGCGCTGTCACCTAAGTGTGAGAAGAAAGTAAGTTATTCACAGTCAACAATCGTAGCAACAGGTGTATACTTCAGGGGGTGTCACATGTATTTACCTAGCAGGTAGCCTTCTCCAAATTCACCCGCAACAAGACGGGTATAGATCCCACTGTTCCTGAATATGTATGAATCATGCTTGCTCCCTGGGAATTTTGCAACTATGTCGGTGATGATGGAAGAGGCATCACATATAACCTGTACATTTATAGAATGTGAGGATTTGCGGTAGATGTACTCAGTCGCAGCAGGGGGGCAGATTGGTATATGTGTCCCGTCAATGCAACCTATGACGTGTGGGAACTGGGCCTTCTGGTAAAAGTCCATCTTGGTCTTCTGCAGTTCTGCCTGTGTGCTGGGGAAGTGGATATAGTGTGGCATCCTTTGCAACATGGCGTCCAGGAATGTATTGAGAAAACGCGACAGGCAACTCTGTGAGACTCCACCTGCCGCAGCTATTACCCCTTGGTAACTGCCAGATGCCAGGAGGTGCAGGCAACAGAGTACCTGTACATGAGTAGGTATTGCATGAGCCCTTGGTGTCTGGTGCTCCAGGAATGGGCGCAGGTCCCGTATCAGGTCCAGGATAGTGTTTGGGTGTAGCCTGTACCTCTCATGGATTTCAGCCTCTGTGAGTTGGAATAAGGTGATGCGCAATCTGTAGACGCGTTCCTGTCGTCTCCATATCCTTTGTGCTGCAACTTGTATCCTTAACCGCCTTGCAATGACGTAGAGGGCTGCCATTGTGTTCAAGATGATGCATTCTGGGGCTGTTTATATGCTGTGCACCTGGTTACCACCTGATTTGAGTCCATGGTAATGTGCGACTCATAATTAGCGATTTCTTAAGGATTCGGTAATAGCAATTTTATGTACATAGGTTAGCGAATTTTTTTAACGATTCCTTATTTAGCGAGTCGGTGTAGCATTTTCGCTAAATAAGGAACAGCTAGTTGATTTCCGTTATTTTTAGCGAATCCGTATTTTGCGATTCGGTGTTTCTGCTCCTACATTTCACATCCTTTTTTAGCGATCGCTAACGCTGAAAATCTGCGATTTTCGGCGTTACCGATCGCTAATTGCCCACCTACATCGGGCCCTTAGTCGTTTACCTATTCCAGGTTAGTGGCCATTAATATGAGATGAAAGTCCAGTACAGTAAATGTCATTTTACCTATGTATTTTATTTATTTATTTAGAGTTTTGTATAGCGCGAACATGACCCAGTTGGGTATCAGAGCGCTTTACATGCAGTTGAGGCATACAAAGTAAAACAGCTAGTGGAGAGAGATCGGGGAAACAGTGGGATAAAATACAAAAGGAGCAGAATAAAATTAACGCGGACATAGGATGCAGGTTAGGAGAGAGCGAGAAATAGGGCAATATACAACAAAAGCAACCAGATAATATGTCCAGCGACAAAGGGTCGCAACAAGTGATATGTGTACAGTAAGCTAGAGGCAGGAGGAGCAAGGCATCTAGTTCAAGGCATTGTTCATTAGTAGAGCTTTAACTTCCCTTTTGAAGGCACGTGTAGAGGGAATCAGTCTTGTTTCCACTGGGAGAGCGTTCCAGATACTTGGGGCGATGCCCGAGAATGAGCGCTTGTAGGTTTTAAGCTTATTAAATTTCTTTGGCTTGAGCAGCAGTGTGCCGGTGCTTCTTGTGGACCTGGAGCCCCCGGATAGTTCCAGCTTGTTTGTCAGGTAGAGTGGGGTGTTGAAGTGTAGTGCTCTATGGGTCATGCAAGCGATCTTTAGTTGGATCCTTGCCTCAAAGGGAAGCCAATTGAGCGAATTCAGGTCCGGCGAAATGTGGTTGGTCTTCTTAGAACCCGTGATGAGTCTAGTAGCAGCATTTAGAGAAGCTCTTATGGGGGCTAAACTGAGTTTCGGCAGTCCGCTTAGAGTAGCACTGCCATATTCTAGTCTAGAGATGACAAGTGCTTGCACCGCCGCTTTAAAGTCGTCTTGGGGAAGGTAGGGTTTGAGTTTTCTAAGGATGCAAAGTTGGAAGTTCGCTCCTTTGGTCGATGATCTGATGTGGTCTTGCATGTTTAGGTTCTTGTCAAGCACAACTCCCAATGATTTAGTGGAATCAATGATGTGGGGAGTGCAGTTGAGGGCAGTGAGGTTACAGAGATATTTCACAACAGTGGTGGATTGCCTAGCGGGTGCAATGAGGAGGAATTCGGTCTTGAGGGCGTTTAATTTGAGATGGTTGGAGGTTAGCCAGTTTAGGGTTTTGAGAAGGGTTCCGTTGAGAGATTTGATGTCATCGGGGAAGGAGATTTTCATGTAGAGTTGGGTATCATCCGCGTACATGTAATATTGGATGTTGGAGGCTTTCAGAATTACAGTCAATGGTTCAAGGAAGAGGTTAAAAAGAGTGTGGGGGAGAGTGAGGATCCTTGGGGGACACCCAGTGTGCAAGGACTGGGGTTGGATAGAGACTGGTTGGATTTGACTTTGTGTTCTGTTGTTGAGGAAAGAGGCAAACCATTTAAGGACCGTGCCCGAGAGCCCCATCCTACGTTCCAAGAGGTAGAGTAGATTGTCATGTTTAACAGTGTCGAACGCAGATGAGAGATCGAGCAGAATTAAAAGGCAAGCTTCATTTTGGTCAAGTAGGGTGAGGGCGTCGTCCACTATGTGAGTGATGGCTGTTTCGGTGCTGTGGCCAGTGCGGAAGCCCGATTGGAAGAGGTCGAGAAGCTGGAATTGCTCAATATGTTTGCGTAGCTGTTCATGAACACATTTCTCCAGCAGTTTTGCCAGGGTGGGTATGTTTGTGATAGGCCGGTAGTTGTTCAGGTCAACGGGGTCAGCAGAGGGTTTTTGAGAATAGGGAGCACTAGGCCAGCCTTCAGGCAGTCCGGGATCTCACCTTGAAGAAGTGAGGCGTTGATGATCTTGGACCAAAGCGGTGTTAGGGATCCTATCATATCTTTAAAGAAATTGGGGGAGGGGGTCATTGAAGTGATTTGAGGGTTTAAGGGTCGAGAGGATATTGAGGATGGTAATGTCATTGAGGGGAGTGAATTGACTCCATGAGGCATTGTTTTTGAGGGAGAGGCAATGAGGCGAGGTCTGGGGTGTGGAGACAGAGGAGTCAAGAGAGGGCGAAAGATTGAGTGCAGCAGACCTAAGATCTGCTTCGATTTTGTTCGTCTTATCAAGGAAGAATTCAGCAACCGCATCACAGTTAGGTTGCGGAGCAGAGAGGTGCTGAGATTGGGTAGAGGTGTTGTTGGATTGAGATTTAATCAGCTCAAAAGACGTTTCGGGCGATTTTTGGCTTTGTCCAGTTGATTTTTGAAGAAGTTGGCTTTTTCTGATCTAATGAGTTTGTTATATCTACTTCTTTTGAGTCTTAGTGTTTTTAGAAGATCCGCGGAGGGAGTGGATCTCCAGGTGCATTCTGCTTGTCTTAGGGTGCGTCTGTCCGCATTTAGTCTGTCATTGAACCAGGGTTTGGAGTCTTTTATGGGAATTCTTTTTAGCTGAAGGGGGGCTGTGGCATTCAAGGCAGAAAGCATGGCGTTGTTATAGTGTGCAGTGAGATCGTGAACATCGCACATGTTTGCAGGAGGAAAAAGGGAAGAATTGCAGCGCTCTATGAGCTCATTAACGCTTGTATTATGGAGAGATCTTTTCCAGTGCTTGAGTTTTAGTGGTTGTGCGCTTTTGTGGTTCCAACTTTCAAGAATCAGTAAGTTGATATAATGGTGGTCAGACCAGTTACAAGGAAGAATGGATTCGAGGTGGATGGAGTTGGGGTTGGCGATGATTAGATCCAGTGTCGAGCCCAAGTTGTGTGTGGGACTGTCACAGAATTGGGTCAGGGAGAGGTAGGTTAGGAAGTTTTTGAGGGTTGTAACCGCCTGATCATGTGGGTCATTCCAGTGGAGATTGAAATCCCCAAGGAAGATCTGAGGGCAGTGTCGGCCAAGGTTGGAGGAGATTGTTTCCATAGTTTGTTCGATTAGAGGTAGGTTATCACCTGGGGGGTGGTAGAAGATGTGAAGGCTGCATAAGAGTCTGTGTGTGCTAGTGATATCAATGCATAGGTATTCACAGGATGAGAGCTTGGCAGAGGGGGACTGTTTTTCTCTGAGAGAGTTGCGGAAGATACAAGCTAAGCCCCCTCCCGTTTTCTTGACTCGGTCGAGTCTGATAATGTTGTGAGTAGGAGGGACTAATAAGTCAAGGATGGGGCCAGAGGAGTCGTTGAGCCATGTTTCAGTGAGGATAAGGAGGTCTAGATCATGAGCAAGGATGAGATCAGCAAGGTCTGTGGCATGTTTCACCGCTGATCTACAGTTAAGTAGCATGCATTTCAGATGTGATTTATGCAGGGTGTCTGTGAGCGCGGGCTGTGTAGTGGGGATCTGCATGAGGTTATTAGTGTTTCTGGAATTGGCGTTGAGTCTCGGAACTCTAGGAGGGTTGGGTGTGATGCTTTGGATGGGTATCGCATTACCAAGTTTAGGGAATGTCGAGCTAGGGGCAATTAGTGGGGCTGTTGGAGAGGATTCAGTAAGGGCTGAGATGGTCGAATGAGGAGAGGTGTACTCAAGGAGGAGGGAGAGAATATCAGGTTCGGAGAATGGGTTTGTGGATCTGGCCGGTCTAGAGGGGGCGTTGGGGTAGGGGGAGGTATTCCACTTCTGGTCAGGGGGTTTCAGTTGGATCAGAGGAGGGATCTCCTGTGAAGTTCTGATGGTGGAAGGATGAGGGATCTCCTGAGTGGACATGTTGGAAGAGAGGTCAAGGGCTAGCTCTTCGGCGGACTTAATTAGGTTTTGGATGACATTTTTGATAGTTAGAAGTTCATGGGTAATGTTCATGAGCTTGGAAGCAGTATCGGAGTGTGGCTTATGGGTCACGTGGAGGGGAGGCGGCGGATTGGTTAGTGGGGAGGGCGGAGGGGAGACCAGGGCAGGTGGAGGAGGGGGATGGGGTAAAAACGTTAATGGAGAATTGCCTCTTCGATGTAAGGGCGCGCAAGGAAGGTGGGCGGTGGTGGGGCGGGTAGGGGAAGGGAGGTTGGATGTGTTCCTGTTGTAGAGTGGGCAGGCCCGCTGTCGAGTTTGGGAGTTATGTAGGCAAGGGCTAGTGGGGGAGGGGGTGGATGAAGTGGCCGGAGAGGTGGTCGGAGTGAGGGATAACAACTGATCCGTGATTACTGCCACTAGTTTGGACAGGTCGTGGACGATGGGTGAGTTAGGGGAGCCTGGGGTTGGAGGATCTGAAGTAATGTGTGTGTTGATCAGGGTAGGTGAGGCAGTCAACAAGATGTGAGCAGTTAGCAAGGGATCTATAGCGCGAAGAGTTCAGTTTGGTGAAATAAATTAACTTTCTTCTGAAGGTACACTACCAGTGGTGTCAGAAAGAGTTATGGGCTAGTATTATCGATTCAGAATATCTGATCAATCCTGAAACTTTTTTTCCCCAAAAAGCTTAGTCCTATAAAAGTAACATTTCACAACATCGATGGCATAGTTTCTGCAAGGATCAGAACCTAGATGTGTGGATGAATACATTACTACTTCTATTTTGTATGTTATACGTAAAGCAGTTATTGTAACTGGTATGTCACTCTTCAGCTATGTGATATACTGTCTTCATTTATGGAAACAAAGCATGTTTGTTGCTGTAGAGGTTTCCTATTGAACTTTTTGTGCTTGTTTTCAGGCTGATTGGCAATTTCTTAAATGATAAATAGTTCAATCGTATTGCTTTATTAACCTTCCTGCTTCCTCAAATTTGCTTGAAAATGCACCGTTTGTCCACTCTTTTTTCAAAATTTTCCTCGGGGGAGAACCCCCCCAAACCCCTCGTAGGTTGTTCAGGCTCGCTCGCTGCGCTTGCTCGCCGCAGTGCAGTACGACAATAAAGTTACGCCGCACCACTTTCAAATGTCACCAGCCGCCACTGAGGATCAAAGGTGAATTCACCCACTGCGTCGAATTGGTCCCTCCCGGAAAAAAAGGACTTAAGAAGGGCCATGGCAGAACCCCTCATCCCTAACTTAAAAAGATGGTCAATCAGTCAGGTCATGATTGACCGTATTGAAAGCTGCAGAGAGCTCCAACAACATTAACGCGGTTTTAACACCCTTGTCCAGTGTAGCCCTTAAATTTGTTGAGGCAGTGGTAAGTGCGGACTTGGTACGGTGTCCACCTCTAAACCCGTATTGTGTTTGGTCTAGTAACTGGTTGGATTTTAAGAAAGATGCCAATTCAAAGTTAAGCGCCTGGTTTATGACCTTAGCCAGAATGGGAGTCAAGAGATAAGTCTATAAACTGCACAGATCTTAAGGATCCAGACTCAGTTTTTTGAGAAGGGGAAAGGGATGGACGCTCATTTTCATCAAAATAACAAGAGTTAATCATCTCATTAAAAATTCCCGTGATTATACAATAAAATTAATAATGGGTATTTCCCAATCAATTATGAATCTTAAAAGTTAACAACTGAGTAAAATTAAGCAATTTAATAAAACTAGTAAATAATATACAGTTTCAGGTGGATAAGATTATAACTTGTGGGGCAACGACGTTCACCTAAAATTGATGGGTTTTGCATAACTTTCCTAACATTCTACAGATTTGTATGAAGGGCAAAAAAAAAAGTTAGTCACAGCCTCAACAGTGCAATAGCTACATTTTTAAAATATTGGGTGTAAATACTTTATACGACGCAATGTCAACATACGGCAAAGGTATGAGATAAATGCAAGAATTTCCACAGAGGACGTACCGGCCAAGGGAAAACTAACAGAGGGCAACTATTTAGGAATGCTGTGCTCCTAATAGGGCAACACTTCACCTTTCAAGTATAAAAAAAAAAAAAAGTCAATTCTAAAAGAAAACTTGACATGCGCTCAAGTCTTCAATGTTCTTTATACCAAGGTCTCCAATCAGTTGACCTTCTGCCAAATTCCTTGCCACTAGTGTACTGGCGAGTCCTTCAGGAGGCAACAGAGATGATGCACCTAAAGAGGGAGGGACATGGATCAAAGAAGTGAAAAGAGGCGTGGTGAATGCAGGGTCAAATACTGTTGTGGTGAGACCAATGTTGTCTAGAGACAACGAACTTTGTGAGAGGCAGACAGAGTGCCTGAATATTGGTGACGCGAGTTGACAGCTTTTTTTTATGCAATTAGATGAGTCCGGCTGTGTGGGCCCTGCAAGCTTTCTGGTAAGGGACAGCAGGAGAGGGCACCATTCTAGAAGAACTTTGAATGGAGATTTTTCTCTAGAACCTGTCTCACTAGAATAGGTGTCAAGGATCCAATGGCTGGAAGGGTAACCACTAGGCTAAATTGAGCCAAACTGGCCAGATACCTTAAAAATTCCTAAATGCACCAGTCTTTCCAATCCAAGACATGGACGTAATATATCAGGGAGACACTGAAGGCTGCAAATAGATTCTGGACAGATGGCCGCAATATCATAAGCTGTAATGCATGAAGCCAGCAACCTGGTCAGATTTACACCCTTGGCAGTAGGGAACACATTTCAAATAAATGTTTGGTACATAGCTTGCTCTGTAGAAGTCAATTATAATGCTTGAATATGTGTTGGAGTTCCTGAACCCCTAGCACCAGCCAAACACAGTTGCGTGCATATGTTTGGAAGGGTGGAGCACCCCGATGAAGTACACATGCACAAATATCCCAGCCAGATTGAGAGGTGAGTCAGTCACTGGACCGAGGCAAGCTAACCCTCTCCTGCACATGTCAAAACCAATAAGTAGCCCCTCAGGCACATCAAGAGGATGAGCATCGTTATCTTTGTGGATTGGCCACACAAAGGCTGATGGTGTGCCTGCAGAGTCATAGTTTTATGTTAGACTATGTTTGTTCGAGCGATTTCTTCTTTTGCTTGTTGTGCTTTTGTTCAGATAGGATACAGGGTATCAGTTCTTTTACCTGTGCCATTATGAGTGGACAAAATACAACTACCTATTTGGGGTGTGAGTTGTGCATGTTCTAGCAGTAATTTCTTGGCCGGTGCCCATCATTTTCTTCCAAAGTGGTGACATTGTCCTGTGTTTTGTGGGCATTATTGGGTATGGTACAGTTTATGTTGAGTGATAGTCATTTTTGGTGCAGGAGTTGCTGAGATGTGCTGCTGTGAGATTCTGTGAAAATGTTACTTTGTCTGGTAAATAAGAGGTGTGTCATATCTGGTCTCCCGTACAGTCATGATGCAGTGTTCAGTGGTGTGCAAATCCAGAAACAGAAAAAATGTGAATGGCTACACGTGAGATGCAAAAATCATAATATCAATGTTGGTAAGATCAAAAGTAATGGGAGCAGACTGATTTGTCTAGACAACTGGGCATTCTAGAGACATCTCTGCAAAAGTGTTTAAGTTCTTGACTTGCAGTTGGACAAATAAAGGAAGAAATGGGTATGGTCACATCAGTATTAAACATAAGATATATTTTGCATCTTTCAATTACAGAACAGAAGTGTTAACTTTACTGTCTCTTACCACCTCAAACTTCTCTTGATTTTTCCTCATATAAGACACACAAGCTTTTCTTACGTCCATATGGTGAATCTGACAGTAAAACAACTGCAAAACAAAAAAGTAATAGGTGTAATCTGACACATAGGAAATTAGTAAATCACTGTATATCAGATTTCCAAATACTTCATAACAGACATCGACACAATAAGACCTCTCAGCATCCTTCCAGCACAAGTGTTACATTTTAAGTTCCACCACTGTGACATTGACGAAACTATTCAAGGATACCATAAGTTACTTATTCAACTCTAGTAGCATAGCTTGACATCAGCCAAAGATTCACATGCTTTGTGAGCTCTGACATTTAGCAGATGCAAGTGAATATTTCTGGTAAACAGACCCATAGGCACTAACTTGTACTTGGTAGCTGCTTCTGTACCCAGATACCCCTATGATGAACTGGAGCTACAGATTTGTGAACCTTCTAATTGAGTGCCCAACTGCATGCCCATATACTCATCCAATTCTTAATGGATTACTTTAACCATGTGAGATTAGGCAAAACACAGCTGAATCTATAGCACATATCAAGCCACAGCTACAAGCATGCAAGGTTTGGTCTTCAATATGAATAAATGAGTTGCAAAGACATTTAAAAACAAAAAAACATGTTGGACCTCCCTGTGCGTAGGGGTATGGAAGGACATAAGTGCCCGAAAATCCTCATGTTTCTGGGGGACACTTCAAAATTGAAAAAGAATTCCCCGGCTGAATTTTCTCTAGAATAACAGCCATACGCTAGCAGAGATACAGCCGTTGGATTCTACTTCACATTTAGAGTTTTGTCTACAAATTGGAGTATTCCCTCCGAAAGTCTACATAAAGCCGTCCATGTACCTTAACAGACTTCATAACGGCATATGGCACACTTGGGCATCTTCTCCTGCTTGCTCAAGGTACTGTTTAACCCACTTAGCAGTAAGGAATCGAGTTTGCTCCAGTAGTATTCAGACTTTTGAGCTATGTCGCTTCATCTTCCTTCCCTCCAAACTTCTTTTTTGCAGCCATGTGGCCAATGCAATTCCACTATTTCAGGAACATGCACACAACAGCCACACTGTTTTAAAAAACAATCTTACTTTTGTGAAAGCACTATATTACTAGGCATTTCAAATAACAAGAGAAACTTTACATTTACTTTACTGCCGAGTCCTTGTCTGGACTCGGCAGTAGCTCTTCATGTTGGTCGTTATACTGCCTAAAACCAAACTAGTACATTGGAAAACCAGTGCAGCATTTAAACACAAATGGGCTGCCCTGGTTAATGTCCCTTTGGGTATGGGCTGACCCAGCAAATCAAGCTCTCCCCCTCCTCCCAAAGCTAACCGCCAGAAGGGATTGGGAACACTCCAAAATATCCAAGTCCCACCCATTAAGAGCCTCCAACTGGGCAAAATGTGGCAGGGGATTGGGCTACAAACTGTGGCATGGGAAGCAACATTAAGCTGTTGTTCCCTTTTAATGATGCCCAGTGTTGGTCAAGGCCTACTTCAGAGCCTAACACCACAAGCATTTTCACTCCTTAGTAGCGTTTTTGAAAGACAAGGAGTGCTGTGCACATATGTAAAACATTCCTTTTCTGCTTGAATATTTTTCCTGGATTACATTTGCCAATACTCGACTGACCATCTTTAGCTCTCACACACTGGTGGAAGAGGCATGGTGGACAGTAAAGCGACTCAAGGAACTTCTGTAATCATTTCCTCCCTTCTCCTTGATGCAGTGCATTCTCTCCAGTGTCTCTAGTTTCATCTCCTCTTCATCCCATAGGTTGTCAGATTCCAAAGAGATTGTCTGATTCAGTTTGGAAGTTGAAAAGGAGGCTTCAGAGCAAAGGTCTTCCCCGTCACCTACCGGAAGCTATTTAAATATTCTGCAGAATATAGAACATAAAATCTCACACTTGCCATGTGAAGACTTTCCAAAGATAGTATTATTGCCACCGAGTCATTAAACTGAAGGACTTAAGTACTTGACTTTTTAAATGGGATGGGTTTGGTCTTAATTTATTGATTTCTACTTTACAAACCCAATGGCCGCCAAATACACTTTATCCAAGGGATCTTAAAGATTTGGTTGCATGCCTTAAAGAAAAAAAAAAGAAAAAACGTTTTTCCTTGTCCAAGCCAGTTCTCCACCCTTTGTATCTACCTCGGAACTTGCCAATAAAAATCAAAAGGCTCTTCAATAGCAGACTGTAAAATCTATCTTTAGTTTCTTTGAAGTTAGGGGCACTAGAGTGCTCACGGCAAGATGGCCGCACTTAAGTGCAGCTCTGCCGGCCGGAAACTGTAATCTGTCAGAAATCCGCGATGTAGGTAATAATCAGGGGCACTAGGTCACGGAACCTAGAAGAGCGGAGGAGAGGAGGAAGGGCAGGACAAAATGGGGTGCTAAAAGCGAGAAACGATGGAGAATCGAGGGGCTGCATGGCGTTAAGCAAAAACTCACAGTGAAGTAAGATAGCGGCCCGGGACGGCATCGGCGGAGTCAGAGGTGGCGCTTCCCGCAAGCTTGATGGCCTGGCTTCAACCCCTTGAACACAAATGCTGCACTGTTCTAAGCATCTGCTCTGCGGGGTGTCTCCAGTACTGCATGGTCGGATAACTGCGGCATTGATGCGGAGGGCAAGGGGTGGCGATCGGAGGAGTAGCTGCTGACATAAGGCCTACAGCGAGGAGTGAGGGAGGAGCTACTGCGTAGCGGCCCCCCTGTTCGAGGTGCCAGCTGAGGATGTGGTGACACGCTGAGGAAGGGTGGTGAAGTGGGTGTTGCTGCTCCCCCCCCCCAACCCCAGCGCAAGTGACAATTGATCAGTCGGGCCGGCCGGTGAACGCTCCCGCCCAGGAGTGCAACCTGCCTGGGGAAGAGACGCAGGTGACCTGGTGTGGCGCTGCGATAGCTGGAGGGGCCTTCATTCCGTGATCGTGACAGAGTTCTACGCTTGGCACGGGAGAAACTGAATATATAGCCATCAGGGGAATGAAGTGGCTTTTTACCCCAGATTTCACTGTTGCAGTCCAGGCGGCTCGCAGAGAGTTTACAACAGTCAAAAAGAAACTTCGCTCGGCGAACATCCCCTATGCGATGTTATATCCTGCTCGACTTCGGAACACACATGAGGGAAAACAAAAGTTCTTTACTACGCCAGGAGCGGCTACCGAATTCCTGAAACATGCGCAGCGAAACCGGTCCAGCCCACCACGCTCAACATCTCCCACTCAGTCGGAATAACTATTGTGCTTGCAAGTCAGTAACACAGGGTCCGGATCAGCACCTTTCAAAGACTGTTGGAACCTGATGGCATTGGCTCCTGCTTGGAGTGTCGATGCCCAGCTCCCGCAGCTGGAACTGGTCGACTAAATACCTACCCCACCGGCTGTAACTGGCTGGAGTTGTAGTAAATGAGGTGGACTCCAAATTGTAAGGTGTATCTAAGGAAATACAGTTAACGTGGCGTATGGGAATGACATGTAAGCCTTAGCAGCTGTGATACAAGTAGGATATACGGGGGGCACTGCTGGGAGGAGGCATATGGAGTTATAGACAAAAGTTTGTTTTTGTGGTTAACAGGGTTCACCAAGCAAGGGAATATGCATAAGGAGCAAGGACGGAGCAACAAATACTGCCTAGTAAATAGGCAGCACACACTATACAACATGTCGAAACTTACCCCCTATAAATACTTTCCGGCCACCCCTGTGGGCGGGTGGGACTCAAAGCCTCTGGCTGCCCCTACGAGGGCATACCCCCACAGGTACTGTACTTACGTTTTATGAAAATGAGGAATCTCAGTAACACCTGGATGATTCTACAGTTACTCAATGTTATGGCATGATTGGGATGCTAAAGTGGGAGGGGGGGATTGTGGGTTATTTGCTGTTTGTTTTATGCAAAGTACATCACAGCCATACAAGTACATCTGTCACACACATAGGGGTGCCTGAACATCAAGGGAAGAAGCGAGCGCATGATCAGTTTATGAAAGATAAATGCTAGAACGGGTTAGACTTATGACTTGGAATGTCAGGGGGCTGAATAACAAAAAAGAAAATAGACCAGTATTTGCCTACTTAGATAGGCATCATGTCCAACTGGCACTACTGCAGGAGACCCATCTCACAAGAGCAGGGGAAATGCGGGTGGGGCTAAAATGGACGGCGGTATATGCGGCAAACTCATACTCTTCGTACTCCAGGGGGCTAATTATTTTAATAAAAAAGGGCACACCCTTTACGCTTACTCATATGGAGTCGGACGATACAGGACGCTTTACACTAATACGGGGCAATCTTGCGGAACACCAATTACTGTTACTACATATGGGCCGAATGTGGACGACCCTGATTTTTACGGCGATTAGAGTGTAAACTCTACGCCTTGCAACCCGAAATAATATTGTGGAGTGGGGACCTAAACACCTACTTAGATCCCAATACAGATCGTAACGCGGTGACTGAGTGGCAGGGAAAAATGGCAGCATGAGTAATACACGAAATTATGAACACACAAGCTAGTCGATATATGCAGGGCACAACATCCCTTAGCATGGGAGGGCACTCATGTCTCCTCAGTACATAAAATGTGGTCCAGACTGGACTAATGGTTAATTTCTGGGGAGGCCACTGCCTGGGGGAGAGAGGTCGCCCACCTCCCACGAACCCTATAGGATCACTCACCAGCGATGCGAGACTTGGTGGTCCCCACACACTCTTCACAACCGTTCCAGTGGAGGTTGCAGGCAACATCGCTTCTGGATCTAGTTTTCAGAGAGGAGGTGCGGGAGGCTATTACTCAATATTTTATGGAAAATGAAGGATCCGTAGAGGGGGCGGGCACACTCTGGGAAGCTATTAAAGCAACAATATGGGGGACATGCATAGAATTGCAGGCAGGTGTACAAAAAGATTTACGTTCCAAGATGCACACAATAGAGAAGACACTAGGGGGGTTGGAAAGACAATATAAGGTGACTCAAAGCATGGAAACCTTGGCAGAAATTAGGGATCCGATTATGTAATGAGATGACAGACCAAGAGATAAAACACATGTCCAAGCGCTGGGTGGCTAGAGCTTAGAGAGGGCGGGAGACTTGGCCGTAGTCTGGCTTCCAAGATCAGGGCGCCGCGCGCACAAGAGTACAATACGGAGCTAGAACGACAAGATGGGACAAAATGCTATAACATGCCAGAAATATTATCCCAGTTTGTAGACTACTATTCAGCACTATATGGACCACGCGAGGCTGCCACTGGAGACGAGACAAACACCTAGCGCTCGCTTGGTTGTCCCCGGGGCAACGTGAATTTTTAGTGCAACCAATCACGGTTAAGCGAAGGAGACCATCCAAACGTGACCTGGTGTTAAGGCATCAGGTAATGATAGGATACCAAGTGAATTTTACAAAACTTATTCAGAGTTGCTGGCAACGCATTTACATAAAATGTATGTAGACGCGTACGAGAAAAAACAACTCTACAGGAGGCACTTATGATAACCTTACTGAAACCAGGCAAAAATCCAGAAAGATGCGAGTCCTATCGACCGCTGTCACTTCTGAATATAGATACGAAAATCAATGCAAAAATTATCGCGTCCAGGGTACGACCACTGTTGCCTGTACTGGTGCTTCCGGATCAATCGGGATTTGTCCCAGACCATTCTACCACACAACTTGAGAACTCTTTGCTGTGCTGCATCAACTTGACCCAAGTGTTACGGCTGCGGCGGTGTTACTAGATGCAGCCAAGGCATTTGATTCTATACAGTAGAAGTTTATGTTGGACGTGCTGCATCGCATGGGGGTGCCGAAGGCATTTACGCAATGGATAAGATTACTGTATCAGCTCCGGTAGCTAGAGTGCGGGTCAATAATAGTCACTCCTCTTGGTTACCGATATGCAAAGGAAAGTGACAGGGCTATCCAGTATCCCCATTGCTTTTCACACTAGTGTTGGAGCCCTTAGCCTGTAGAGTGCGCCAGAAGCATGCGGATGCAGCGTTGAGGTTTCGGCAGCGGGCTCTCGCCATATCGTTGTATTCGGACAACATGGAGCTTTCTGTTCGTAACCCGGACGAGCAGCCAAACCTCTTGATAAGGGAATATTGCATGTGTACGGCTCTCCAGTCATAGTATAAACTAGGACAAATCAACTATATTCCCCCCAACAACCAGTACGGTGCCCCATGACCTGGATTTCCCGCTCGAATGGAGCATTGAGCCAGTCAAGTACCTGGGTGTATGGATTCATAAAGATCCTGAGATTGTTCTCAGAGAACTATGGCCGCGCGTTAGTGAAGTTAGAGGAGCACGTAGAGAGATTAAACTACCTCTGTCACTGGCCGACAGGGTGGCAGTTATAAAAATGGTAGTCCTCCCAAGATTGATTTATTTATTCACCAACGTTCCCCTCATCCTGACCCAAGCATTCTTTGCTACACTACGATCCAATCTAATTAGAGTGGTATGGGCGGGGAAACAACCTCTAAGGGATGTACTTACCAGACCATACGCACAAGGGGGGTTTGGAGCATTCTGAATTATACTTGTATTACTTATGTGCAAAAGCACATTTTGCACACTATTGGTATTACCCCCCCCTCCCCTTTCTCCCTCATATAGCGGTAGAAGCAAATGGTGCGCATCCAGCACCATTTACAGCTCTGTTACCATCACTAAGTTCCAGACTGGAAATTAGCACAATCGACTGTACTGTTAAAGTCTGGCAGATGCTAGCGTACCGAGCAGGGAAATTACCACTATATGCCCCTACACTACCACTAGCACACCACCCGGACATTTCCGTTTCGCAAGAACCTAAAGCGCTCTCTATCCTGGCTGATATAGGAATGGTCACTATGTGGGATGCAGAGCCGGAAGGTACATTCATCACCCTGGAGGCTATTCACGCACGAAAAACTAGTACCCCTGTGATGGTATTTACGTATTACAGATTGAAGGAGGCCTTCAAAACCTTCAACTTACTACACCCAGCTGCGCCGCCGACATTGAAACTGCTACAAGCCATGCTCGCCAGCACATCCCGTGTGAAATTGGTCAACAGATTATATGTGATGCAGGCAGACACTGCCCCACAACATAGTAGAGGAATGGAGAAGTGGAATGGTGTACTAGACACTCCAATTACAGGGAAGGAATGGGAATACTGCTGCGCTTAAACAAGACACCTAACAGCAAACTGCAATTTGCGCATAATACATTTTAAATATATACAACAGCTGTATTATACCCCGATGCAGTTGCATAGATATGGTCTAAGTGTCTGCCGACCGTAAGAGATGTAACACGCCAGATGCGGACTTTATACACCTGGCGTGGTATTGTGAGAAGGTGCAAGAATTTTGGGCACAGGTCACCCGGACGCTACCTGATATGGTGCTGGAAACTGTGGTATGTACTCCGCACATGTGCTTGCTGGGACTTGTTGGACACTTAAAACCACAGAGTCGGAGACTAGCGGCGATTGCACTCCTGTTAGCAAAAAGGAAAGTGGCCCAAAACTGGGGCAGTAGGAGAGCCCCAAAATGTCAACAATGGTCTATGGACATTACATACTGTAGAGATCAGCTGACCCACTACGCGGAGGAACTTCCAGTTCCGTCTAGACCTAAAGACATTTGGGCCCCCTTTACAGCATACCTGCCGACAAGTCAACGTGAAAACTCGCCTGACAAACTCTCAGATGGGTCGAACTATTCCTTCTCATCCCTGTTCACCTACATGAATATATTATGCTGTATAACAAAAGGTGTGATATGAAGATGGCTTGAGTACAGTAAGAGCAATGTGATTGTACTTTTGTATGTGTTATGTCATTAAAATTGAATTAAAGGGGGGCGTGGTCTCGCTGTCAATGGCGTGAGACGCACTTCATGGAGCTCCCACTGACCGCCGCACTTTAGAGCTATTATCGCGGAGCTGGGGCTCAATCGGTGCCACTTTTCGGGGTGCACTGGTCGAGGAGGGTGAGGAGCCCCCACCGACGAGCTGACAACAGCGGGGGCTCGCTGGTGGTGGTGGGACTGTGGCCTAGCGCTGGTCTCCTGGCTCTGCGGCAGCCATCTTGCGGCCTTCTGATCCGGGCCTCCCCTGCGGCCCGCAAACAATCCCCCGGACCACCCTGGTGCCGCGCCCCATCAGCAGAGGTGCTGGACTGCGCCGGAGACGGCCTGCGGCGGCCATCGGCGTCTCCTGATCTCGCAGGGGGCTCCTCTCTGTTGCTCCGGCTGCCCGCCATTTTGTGGCCGGGTGCGGGCCCTGTGGCGGCCGAGATCGCCTGGAGGGGGGGGGGGCCGCAGCCGAGAAGCGCCCCTGAGGACTTGACCCGGTGGCGGTGAGTGTCGCTGCTGTGTGGTTGGCGGTGGGCGGAGGAGGGGCCCCGTCCTGACCCTGCTGTGAGGCGCATCGGACTTGCCGCGCTGGGGCCCTGCTGAAGGCGGAGGGGTGGCACCGGCACGAGTGTGGACCCCCGCAGAGACCACGCACCCTGCCCGAATTGCCCCGGCCTGAGCGTTAGGCCTCACTCTGGACTTGCTGCTGGGGGGGGGGTGGGGGGACTCACCCGCGGCCTTCCAGGCCTGCCCCGGTCCACTGGTCACTGAAGCACTCGGCCATTCAGCTGAGGCCTACGGGGGGGACCTGCTTGGCGTGGATGCGCCCGTCCCTCAGAACGGACTGACCCTGACACCGCCTGGACCTTTGTGGCCTAGTGGGACCAGGACGCTGCACCAGCATCTTTACACCGCTTTCACCCCTGCGGTCCTGGGTCCCTGTGCTCTCCTTCGGCGGCCCCTGGGCCCTGCAACGATCCGGCCCCGGGACAGGGGATACAGCGCCTAGGGGTGCGTGGACACCGGGCGTTGGGCCGGGACACTGCTGCACGCCCCCCCTGCGGTCTGGGCGCGCTAGCCCTGCGGCGGTGCCTCGCCTCCGCGCCGGAGCGCTGGGGATTTCTTGGTGCCCTGCTGGCTGGGGTCTCTGGAGGACGTTCTCGGTGCGGCTGCGCCTTGGTGGGCCCAGCCCCCCCCAGGCTGCCGGCGGGGCCCCGCGCTGCCTCGCCGAGAGGATCCGTTCAAGCTACCGGCCCTGCTCCGGGCACCTGCTCTGGGGAATACTTTGGCCTGCACTGTTCGACTGGGGGACCCTGCCTGCGGCGGCGGCACTCTAGCCCACCCCTCCGCCCGCTCACACTCACTGGGAGGCCTCTCTTACCGTGTCCCGTGCCCTGCTGCCTAGGATTGGGGTAGATACGGCTGTACCCCTTAATTGCCCTCCTACGGCTCTACACCCTCCTCCCACCATCTAGCCCGGCTTTGGGAAGTGCTGGACTCTGCCGGGAGATGACGCGCACCAAGGCGGCAAAGGACACAGCGGCACCCCCAAAGGATAATCCTGTAGCTGCGCTCTGGGGCAAGATGGGCGCTGCTGCCCCTGAAGCAATGGCTTCGCAAAATGGAGGGGATTCGCCACCGGTCACCCAGTCCTTCATGGCCGGCTTCATGGCAGAACTTAAGACGGAAATCGGCTCCTTGCGCAAGGAGGTCCACTCCTGTATCCGGGAACTCCGGAGGGAGGTTACGGAACTTGGGGACCGAGTCGACGGTCCAAGAGCAACTCTGGCAGCGCCTGGCTACCCTCGAGGAACAACACATTGACTTACAATTAAAGCAGGAGGACTTGGAAAACCGGAGCCGCCGCAACAACCTCCGCATCCGGGGGGTGCCAACTGGGGCCGAGGGGTCGGACATCATGACCTACGTGGCACAACTCCTCCACGAGGTCTGGGGTGACGACGATGCCTCTCCACCGGCGCTGGATCGTGCACACCGGGTCTCTGGTCCCCCTGGTCGACCGGGCCTCCTCCCTGACATCCTGACCCGGGTCCATTTCTTTACGGAAAAGGAGGCCATCCTGAAGGCGGCGCGTTCCAAGCAGGAACTTACCTACAAGGGTGCCAACATCCAGATCTTTCAGGATCTCACGCCCACAATGCTTCGGAGACGCCGCGATTTCAAGCCGGTGACCGACAAACTGCGCAGCCTGAACATCCAATACCAGTGGGGTCACCCCTTCGCGCTAATCTTCCAGTGGGAACCCAAGCGTCGGATGGTACAATCCCTTCAGGAGGCGGCGAATCTTCTCCATCTCTCTCTCACGCCACCCTCAAGTCCTGCACGCCTGCAGCCCCGTACCAGGGCTCCCGCCAAACCCTCCTGGTCCCAGGTTAGCCGCAACCGGCGCTCTCTGCATCCCGGGGAGCACCTCGTCCTCACAAGCCAAAGATGACATCATCCAACACATTCGCTCCATGGAGGGGGATCGCCCCTCGCCCAGCCCTCCGTCCTTAACTACCTAGTTGGCAAGGCTCTCACTCACGCTGATGGAGGATCACTCCGGACTATGTACTTTCTTCCTGTGCCTGAAGTGGTGGCACGCAGCTTCATGACTCGATAGCATCCCAGCTCCCTGTAAGCAGTGTTGGCGGCGTCGGATCACCTGCCCAGATGACATCTCCCGTGTCCGGCGACTCGCCCCCCATCTGTTCCTGGGAGAGTGACTTCTCCGGGACCGCCTGTGCCCCGGCTCTCCCTGGACTGGAACAGGACACTGTGGCCCTGTTGGCCAATGTTGATCGTTTTCAACGTCTGCCCCTCTTCTCTCTCTTTTTCCCTCTCGCATCTTTCCTCTGTCCCTTTCTCCCTCCTTGGTGGGCGGGGGCGCCTCTTGTGGTTCTCTTTCTACTTTCCGGAAGTCAGCAGCTCTCCCTCTTCTCCTCGCCATTGCCCCGCCTTGCCCCCCTGTGGGATGCTTAGGCCAGACCGCACTCCCCACGGGCCATGGCCACTATCCCCTGCTTGAAAATCCTCTCCTTTAACGTCAAGGGGCTCAACTCTCCCAATAAGCGGCATCAGATATGGCGATACCTCCTTCAGCAGCATCCTGATATAATCCTTTTACAGGAGACTCACCTGTTGAAAGTTGATGTCCCTCGCATGGCTCACCCCCGGTACCCCCTCCAATTCTGGGCTTCGGCCCTACTCCAAAACAGCTGGTGTGGCAATACTCTGTGGCCCTGGCATCCGGCAGGGGAAATCTAAAACCTTCCGCAGCCCAGATGGCCGCTTCCTTAGAGCTGAGGTCTTGATCGGACATCGGTCCTTCACATTGTGCAGTATTTATGCGCCTAACCAGGCGCAGGACTCTTACCTCCGCACCCTCTTGAGGGAACAAGTACCGCAAGATGACCCTTCGCTTATTATAGGGGGCGACCTCAATCTGGTTTGGGACCCCGCCCTGGATCGTAGCGACGGCTCCTTTCAGGGCACTGGGGCTATGTCCTCCACCTTAAAGAAGCAACTGACGGATCTCACGCTACTTGACTCTTGGCGGTATCACTCCCCCGAAGCTTGCGACTACTCATATTACTCGCACGTGCATCGTTCATACTCACGTATTGACCACATCCTTATCTCTCATGCCCTTATCGGCGAGACGGGGTCCGCTTCCATGTCCGACATCTCGGTCTCTGACCACGCTCACGTGGAACTTCTTCTATGCCATAGTTCTGCACGCACCCCACTCCCGCCTCGTTGGCGCCTCCCGCCATGCGTCCTCCGGGACCCTGTGGATGTGGCGGAATTGCGAACGGCCATTGACTCCGACTTTGAGCTTAACGATATCCCCGAAACCCCCTTCCCTGTTGTGTGGGACGCATTCAAGGCCACCATCCGCGGCCATATCACTTCCATCGCGATTGCGCGAGCACGGGAAGCGCGTCTCTTCGAAGCCAATCTCACTAGGGACCTGAAGGCCCTCGAGAAGCTCGACCAGGAACACCCTTCACTTGCTCATAAGCGGAGCCTGGCTACCCTCCGTGGTCAGCTGCGGGCCCATCGAACTAACAAGGCTGAGGGTGCTCTGTTAGCACTGAAACAGCGCTATTACGAGGGGGGCGACAAGGTGGGCACGGTCTTGGCTCGGCGCCTGCGGAAACGCGCAGCTACGGTCCACATCGCTAATATTCAACTTGGAGACGGCACCCGCGCGATCACGGAAGCCTCCAAATGCGCCGCATTCCAAACATACTACTCCTCTCTATATGCCCCAGCCACGCCCTCCCCAGACCTGATACGGACTCTGCTTGATGCCTGCCCCTGGACCCCACTCAGTAGCTACCATGCCCAGCAACTGGAAGACCCAATTACTTGCGAAGAGCTCACTGGGGCCCTGAAGGACCTCCCCATCGGAAAGTCTCCGGGGCCGGACGGTCTTCCCCTATCTTTTTACCGCATGTTCCTGCCGCAGCTTCGGAAGCACCTCGTCCGTCTCTAACTCTTTCGCCACCGACGCTGGTCCTTCCCAGTCTATGGGGCTGGCGGACTTTGCCCTCATTCCTAAGCCGGGCAAGGACCCTGCACTTTGCTCGTCCTACCGTCCCATAGCAGTGCTCAACACGGACCTGAAGATCTACACGAAAATTTTAGCCAAACGACTCGATCCGCTTCTCCCCAGCCTCATAGAACCGGACCAAGTCGGCTTCATCCGCCATCGCCAAGGTGCGGACAACGTGCGGCGCACTGCACACCTGGTGAGCAAGGCCCACCACTGGAGCATCCCGGCTTGCCTTCTGTCGCTAAACGCGGAGAAGGCGTTCGACCGGGTGGACTGGACCTTCCTTCGGGCAGTTCTACATAAAATCGGGCTCGGCCCGTTAATGATAGCTCGGATGATGGCTCCTTATTCGTCCCCGACGGCCCAGGTGCGGGTCAATGGCCAGCTATCCTCCCCTAGCTCGATAGGCAGAGGTACCCGGCAGGGGTGTCCCTTGTCGCCCTTATTTGCTCTTGTGGTGGAACACCTTGCCATTTTAATCCGCCAGGCCCCCGACATCCACGGCATTCCCCTCGGAGGCCAACAGCATAAAGTGGCCCTTTTTGCGGACGATCTCCTGCTTACACTCTCTCAGCCCCACGTCTCCCTCCCGGCCCTCCTGGCTCTTCTTCGATCATTCGAGTTGGCGTCCGGTCTTAAAATTAATCACGAGAAATCCTGGGCCCTCAACCTTACGATCCCTCGGGACGAGATCCCTGTGCTCCAGGCCTTAGTTCCCTATCAATGGGCCTCCCACTCCATACGATACCTTGGCCTACAGCTCACCCCCACTCTCGCCTCATGGTCCCAAATTAACTGGCAGGAATGCCGGAAGTCGGTTCTTGGAGACCTTCGAACATGGAAATCACCCTCTCTCTCCTGGTTGGGGCAGCTCCACGCAATCAAAATGTCGGTGCTCCCCAAAATCCTGTATCTTTTTCAATCCCTTCCGACTCCCATCCCGCTCCACCAGATCAGCAGCCTCCAACGAGACATCACCAGGTTTGTCTGGGGAGGACGCAGGCCGCGTTTCTCCAACAAAATCCTCATGTCCCCTCGCGACAGGGGCGGGCTGGCTTGCCCCAACCTCTTGGAGTACTATTGGGCCTCTCACCTCCGCTTTATATCGGAGTGGATGGCGTGGGAAAGCGAAAAGGTGTGGTTCCACATGGATAGGGCGGTGACTGGGAGATCCATCTGGGACCTCCCGTGGCAGCACCGGGCTTCGCGATCGCGTATTGCCTACTTGGCCCCTCCCCCCCCCACTCGGACGGTACTAGATATCTGGGATAAAATTGCAATCCCTAAGGGCCTCACCACATTCCCGTCCCCCTTCACCCCTATTGCCGGGAACCTCCAATTTCCACCGGCAGTGCATCCTCTAGCGTTCTCTGACTGGCTTGATGGTGGGTGTCGGACCATTAGGGACCTCTTCCTGGGCGACGCCTTTAAAACTTTTGATCAGTGTAAGGCAGACTTCCACCTCTCGGAGGGAGCTCGATTGCAATATATCCAACTGCGACATTGGATACATACCTCCTCCTGGGCGCCGGCAGCTACTCGACCACTTACGCCTTTTGAGCGCCTAGTGCGCGCCTTTGATGACTCTAAAGGGCTCATATCCCGCACTTATCACATATTGCAACATCCTCCACTCACTACTTCCCACCTCTATCAGCGCAAATGGCAAACGAACATCGCCTTGGATGTAGCCCCCGCCCAGTGGAATCGCCTATGGCTTGATATCCCGAAGGTCTACCGCTGTATCTCCCTGCGGGAGACCGCCTATAAGACCATGACCAATGGTACTATACGCCTCTCAGACTGCACAAGATGTTCCCCGCAACATCCCCTTTATGTTGGAGGTGCTCGAGCGCCACGGGCGACTTCCTCCATATTTGGTGGTCCTGTTCTTTCTTGACCTCATACTGGAAGGAGATCCTTAGCCATATCAAAGAGGTGCTTGGCTTTCCCCTGCCTGCCACTCCTGCCACAGCTGTTCTAGGCCTTAAACCGGATAATCTGCGCGCCCTCACACGCAAAGACTGGCACATTTCCCTCCACATGCTGGGCGCTGCCAAACAGCTCATCGCCCTGTACTGGAAAAAACCGGAGACCCCCCCAATCACTGTTTGGTTTACGCGTCTATGGCACACTGTCTCTATGGAATTGCTCACTGCTCGCCTACAGTCCCGCGATTCCCATTTCACGAAACTGTGGCAACCACTTGTCACCCATCTCTGCAAACTGGAGCACGCCCGCTTTCAGCCCCCGAAACTCCGAGCCCTACACCTCTTTGAGGACGCAGTCTACCCCCCAGATACAGAATAGACCCCTCCCTGCATGCCATTCGTTAGCCCTCGGGGCTTAGCGCTCCCCCCCCTTCCCCCTTCCCCCCTCGCCCACCTCCTCCTCTTTGTCTCCCCTACTTTTTTCTCTCCTTCTCCATCTCTTCCTTCTTCTCTCGACTTGCCATCTGCTCTTTCCATATGTATGACAGGTATTGGCACCTGCTCTCTGACGCGGCCGGCCCACATTGGGTTGTAGGCGACTTGCTGTGTACTCCACATGCCATATTGTTTAGTAGTGCTTCATACTACTACTTATCGACTGCCTATCTATCCTACGCGGCCGGCCCTATACATAGGGTTGTAGGCGAAACGCTGTGTCAACGAGCAGTCCCCCTACTGTCTCTTTGCAAAATAAATAGTTTGAACAGAAAATTGAATTAAAAAAATGTTTTTAAAAAAATTGTTTCTTTGAAGTTGCTTACTATGAATTTGGCCTTTTCTATGCCACCACATCAGCTCGGGCAACGGGCGCTTGCTTGTGATGTGCTCCTTTTCTTACAGTTCTACTAGACAGTAGGGTCCGTGGTCATCCAAACTTACAACTGCAGCTATTGGAGAACAATTAAGACGTTCCCACAAGTAGCAAAGCCTTGTAATGAGATGACAATTCGGAGAACCATATATGTTCATGTGTTCAACACCCTAATTCCAAGAAAGTATTCAAAAATGGTGATCATGTTAAGATACCTAGAGGGAAAGGTGATTTTCAAAAGGGCTACAAGTAGGATTTTATTTGATGAGATTTTTGTGAGTCAAGATTTCCACACACACACCAGTGCTGCAATGTTTAACTTAAAAGATTATGCAGGAGAGGAGGTGAAAAACTGCAACAATGCATAGTTAAAGGGAAGGGTGGAACAATAAATTTAATTTTTGCGCACACAAATTAAGCCATAATAAAAGTGTACAATATACGATATGAAGGTTTAGGCTCCCTTGAAACACCGTGTAGGTAGGTCCTCGTCATTTTACACATCTCCGTAATGTATATATACACTATCTAAAATCTAAATTTTAAATTTCATAGTGAATGTAACAAATCCGATCCACCTACAAGGGCAACCGAGAGACTGATTTAACTAAAACAAAGTATCTATACAAGTGGGAGACTTGAAACAGACGATGCTAAATTTACTCTTATACTCGAGAAGAGAACAGCATATCAGTTTACGTTACCACCAGGGCACTACAACTACAGAGACATTGTAGAGGCTATCAATAAAGTCATCAGTAGCATTGCTAAATATAATGACCTCACATTAACCTATGATCAGAAAGAAGAGTAGTGCTCAGGAATACAAAGGGCTTTGGCATTTTAGTATAGTTCCGCAAGCCACGGTGAACCCTACTAGAATAATGATTTTAACAGACAATGATGAAGACACGTTTCTCTACAGGGACTACTAAAGGGCGC